>CM035228.1:9679442-9870380 GCA_020226215.1 Sindora glabra | reverse complement strand
TTATATTAAATTATTTTTAAATATTAAAATAAGTTAATTAAAATTAAAAATAAATTTTAATTTATTAAATATAATCAAATGATAAAAATACTTAAATCAAATTAAATGTTTTCATTGTTAAATAATTTTTTAAATATTCAAGTATATATTAAAATTAAAAATATAAATATTAATTTATTAAATACAATTCACTGATAAAAATGTTTAAATTAAATTAAGCATTTTAACAGTTAGATTATTTTTTTTCAAATTTTAAATAAATGAATTAAAATTGAAAATATAAAATTTAATATATTAAAAAAATATGACGGTCGAAGAGTTCAACTTAATTAAATTACGTTTATATCGTATTAGCAATTAATTTTTTAAATAAACGACCTAATTTATAGGGTGATAAAGACAATAATAGAGTTTGTTGGCGGGTGGCGGTAATGTAAGTTTAGAATATTACTTCTGGAAAGTAACATCTCATCTACTTAGTTCACTACATCACTCCCTTTCTTTCAAGCTAAATCTCGTTCCTAATCTATTTTCCTTAATTTAATTAATTTCACTTAATAAATAAAAGAATCTAATGTAATTATATTTAAAGTAAATATGATATTATGCGTTGAGTTTAGTAAGATTTTATAGATAAATATAAGAAAGATTGTTATTATTACGGTTGATCATACAAAAATTGGATTTAAAAATATACATGGAATTTAAGAGAATAATTATAAGAGGAAGAATACAAAGAGGATACGAATATGCTTAAAAACTTGCCATATTCACATTACGAGATAGGAATTTGTCAAAGTCTCATCTGTCTGATATATTTAATTTCTTTTATAATTATTTGCCTTGTTATCCTTTCCACAACTTTTCATTTTCTAAAGAATGCTTTGGGCAAATATTAAAGGTCCTCCATCCAATTTCCGGCTTGGATTATAAATGTTATTTCCGTAGACCAAATATTATCTTTATCATGATTTTAGCCGGTGTTAGTATATAATCAAAATTTTCTAAAATTAATTTCATTTTATTTAAATAGAAATAATTTTAATGTTTTATAAATAAATTATATTTTTTAAATTATATCAAAAATAATAATTTTAATTTATTGATAAATAAATTCTTTTATTTTGAATATATTAAAAATGTATGTAATTCAATTAAAATAGATTTTAATATTATCATAGTAAATATAATATTAAAAAGAGGGTAAATTTCTATGTAATATATGTTTTAGAACAAATGAAATAAATTCTAGTCAAATTTTTGTTAAATTTAATAGATTTCATGATATTGCAAATGTAATTAAAATAATAATTATAAATAAAATGATTTTTTTTACTTAACCCCTTATTTAGCATAACTAAAAGTAATATTTTATATTATTTTCAAATGAATTTATTTTTTAAAATAGTGTTTAATTTTAATTAAATATATTTTATTATTCTATTATCATTAAATTAGTACAGGATGTATTAGGTAAATAACTTTTAGTTCATTAGGCTACTTTAACCGTTGACTTGATTAATCAACTATTTTACGTGTTTGTTAATAGCTGAGCCAATCAATTTGTTGACTTTCAATTAATTAATTTAAAAAAGCTAAAAAAATTACCTCAAATTATACAATAATAATCATTTTCTTTCGTTTTATTGTTAAAAGTACTGATGAATGGAATTGTTCCTCAAACTACAAACATGTAATCCCTATAACTCTACCATTATACCATTACATATCCTTGGTCTTATATGTAATATAATATATATTACAATAAAATATTTTTTGTAAATAATAAATAATTATTTAATTCTCTTAATTAAATTTACATGATAAAATTAATATTGTAACAAAATAATTATCATAATATATTAAAAATATCATTTTATAATTAATTAATAATTTTAAATTTGTTTCAAATTAAAAATAAAAATTAATAATATTAATTTATATACATAGAGGAGTTCTACGGTACTCACGTGAAAATCATGAGTACCAATGAGTACCGGATAAAATAGGAAATCTGAACCGTTAAATATTATGCAAACATATCTCAGCCATTCATTGTTTTGAGACTTGGAACCTAATGAGGCAACCTTCGTAGGAGAGGAAAAAGTCAAAATTACCTTTATTATTTTTAGGGAAAAGGGATTAGTTTTGCTTGAAATCAGATCTTAGATTTTAGAGATGATGTGAACTGTCGTCGAAACCTCTGGAAAGACGAAGCTCTGAAGAAGAAAGGTGGGAGGAAATAGCAGGTTTGCATAATGAAGTTGAGCTTCCGCTTGAGGAGTTACTGGAATGTTATGCCGGAGAGAGAGGAGAGTTTATTTTATCAACCACAGTCTTTATTTTGGAATCATGAGCTGCTTAATGCATGGAAAGCCAATTATCACATTACATACTACAACAGGCAATCAATAACGTCGAATAATGTCCAGGTCGACAGCATGGTCGGTGATCGGTGATCTTTGGAGCTTCGATGATGAAAGAATTCCTACTCCTGTGCGCTCGTGAACCACTTGAAGGATTTCTATTTCTAAAAAGTCAATAATAATGGTTTCTTTTTGTTTTTTCTTAATCAATTCGCTGTCTTGGATGGAATTTAAATTGGGAAGAATGGATGATCTGAGTTTAAAGTTCTCTTCTTTTTCTTTGTAGAATCAAGCTTTTCCATTTTGTTCCGTAGAGATGAACTAAGAGAACTTAATCTGTTGCTAATGATTTGTCGAATTAGAGTTTTCAATTCCCCTGTAATGAAATTGTATTGGCCATTTGCATCTCTTGTCTGCCATCATATTTTTCGTTGAGATATTTTTCCTTTGCTACGTTTGTGTTATTTATATGCATCTCACTTCATATTCAATTGCTTCCAATTTTAATGATGGAAAATTTGTTTCCTGTAGAAGCCACAAAAATCCACCTTGAAAAAGAGGGCCACGAGGAGCAATTTCACCGCCTTCAACAGCTCCAGCTCACTGGTGTTTCACAATTGTTGTCGATCTCTATCTTCAAAGGAGGCTTCGAAGTCGCAGCAGTCCACGCAAGGGCTATGGAAAACAATGTGCTGAACGAAATCACCAACGCCTTACCTGCATCATCCTTCCTTTATTCTTCTTCAGCTCCTCAATTGCTTCTCTTCCAAATTTCTTTTCTTCAGACAACAGTAGCAGACGAGTTATTATGTTGAAGGGCAAAAAGGAGCAACAAAAATTTGTTTTGCACCAAAAATGACTGAAAGGTACAAGTCATCTTCCACGTGTAGACCTGATATGCAATTTCAGTTGTGAGTATATAATGAGTACCGTAACAAAGTGTACTCAAGAAACCCCCTAATACTAAAGCTATCCAAAAAGCTCGCACCCCGTAGAATCTATTTAAGAGGCTCATCTGAATGCGGGTCAATTCTCTTCCAATTCATGTGGCTCATGGTCTACGTGGATCAATCCACAAACAGATTGTGCCAATTTATATAATTTTTTTCAATACCTAGTTATTTAATTTTTATATAGAACTAAATTTTCAATTCACATAAAATCATGACTTTCTTACTTTTTATTATGTAAAATTATGTAATGAGTTGTTTTTAAATTATATTTTTAATTTATGAATATTTTATAATTTATATATGAATAAAAATGTAATACTTTGAAATAATTTTAATTTTTTATTATTAAAAAATAAAAAAATTTAAAATACTTTAAATTTATAAAAAGTTTACAAGTCGGACCATTTACGAACAAGCTTCATAGGAGTAGATTAAGGATTTCATATTGAAAACTTGATATACGGGGTGGCTTAACCCGTGAAAGAACCAGCCCAAGCAGCCTGGCCCCGTTCACAACTATATATATATTATAAAATAAATCTATATCTTTATATGTTATTTAAATAATAAATAAATAATTTTATTAAATATTTTTATTCAAATAGATAACATTATTAGTTGTAGAGGTTGATAATATTCATATATCAACATGAAAACGAATTCGGTGCATCTCTTAAAAAATGTATAGGATGAATTTTGAAGAGAAAAAAATGATAAATTGTTGTAAAAAAAGCAATAAAATAAAAATAAAAATAAAAATGATAGCTTTATTTGATAAAAAAAATAACAGAAGAAAAAACAAACAATCCGATCCCTATAAAAAATGTATGTTGAGATTGGGAATCCGCTTAAATCAAGGCAATGACTAACTTTGCAAAGCTGACGCCATGAGTAGAAGCCTCTATCTATTCCGATAATTAACTAATTAAATTAATTTGCATAGAGATTTGAGATGCATATCAATTCACCCCACTAGTAGATAAAAAGACGAGCCCAAGGGAATAACGTGCTAAAAGTTTAGATACTGCTACGAAAGATATTAACTAATAATATCACATTTTTCACGAACTCAAGTAAAGTACTTAAATAAGAATAAAGAGCAGCCTCCAAGCAAAGCTAAATAGGAAGAATATGTCAAAAAAAAGTAATACATTATTAGTAGATGGAATTCATACTGGTTTTCCTCGAAGTTGTCGGTCAGTCTCTCTGTTTTTTTCCTTAATTTTTTTTTAAAGTCAGTAAAAGAGAAAGCAATCCCATTTGAAGCTCGTGCTTACAAAGGCTCTTGATCTTGGTAGGTGCATTACATGGTTTGCCCTTTTTTAGAGGCCAAAGTTGAGAAGAAGGCGAGGCTGCTTGCTTCACAAGTCAATGATCTTGTTCTTTAGACTTTAATGCGGTTCTCTTTCTCACTTTAACTAATTTTTGTTCTGCTTTTCTCTTTTTATGTTAATCTTAACTTGAGTGACAAGTGTTTTTTTTTGTCACTATTACATGTAAAAGTTGGAAAAAAGTGATTGGAAACGCGCATAAAACTGAAAAAAGCGCAAATATTGACAATTAGATCACCTGAGAATAAAAAAATAAAAAAAAATAGAGGTGTACAAAACAAAGCTTTTAGAGGTATGTGCATATAGGTCACACGGCGCATAATATTACATAAAAATTTAATCTTTTTCATTTTTTGATTTGATTTCAAAATTTTATATATGTATACTTATTAATTTAACCATTCTTATTATTATAAAAAACAAAATATTCATACAGATTTTAATGTCTAAATAAAGCTCCATGATAACATAGTCACTATTTTGATGCACTGTATTATTTGTATATTCATTAATTTAACTTTACAAATTATTATTGATTACAGTAATTCATAAAATAGTTCTAATATTTAGATTATAATTAAAGACAAATATATTATGTAAATTTCACTGAAATTAAACTTGATTACATTTAAGGGTAAAGTGTGTGTTTATTATTTTAATCACTTCTTTAAACTTTTTGCATTAAAAAATAGTTAGAAAAAATGGCAAATAATCTAACAAATGTTCAAATGATACTCTAAATGATTTCTGCATTCATTATTCCAAGACAAATTAGTGATTATTTAACATATAAAATAATTCTGATAGTTAAAACATAATTAAAGACAAATATTTTACATATAATTACCAAAATTAGACTTAACTTCATTTGAAAAAATGATGCATTTATTTCTTCTATTTTTTTAATACTTCCTTGAGCTTGCTGTATAAAAAAAGAAAATAATTAGAAGGAGTGACAAATTACTTATCTACCTTTTCATATTTTTTTAATTTAAATGTTCATATTTTTAATTTTTTAAAATTTAAAAAACTCTTTTATATATTTAAAATTTTAAGAGAGTTATACAATATTTGGTCTATCTTGCAGAAACGTGAAAGAGAGGGAAGAGGGATAGTTCCCGTGAGTTGAAACTTTGAAACTTGACTTACGAGGCAGCGTTTGTCGGTGCAATGGACACGAGATTTGCGTTTCGCTTTGTTGACGATGCCCATTGCTCCCTAACTTCTTGCACCATAGCGCCCCGCATAATAATGTCCCTTCTACCCTTTTTTTTTCCTTAAAATAAATAGCTACATATATCTATATTATTTTTTGGCGGTTTGGATTAACTCCTGCATTTTCAAAATGTAAATTACATCATTATAACAATTATTTAAATCAATTATAACAATCATTTTAAATTTATAATTAACTATTTTTATTTTTTTAATCAATACTTACAATAATATGCTTTATTTTCTAAGATATATGAATAAATCTTAGATTAGATTCAAATCCACCAAGCTCAGTACTTCCATCTAGATTAGATCTCTTAGGTCTAATTTGGGCTTAAGCCCAGAAGATATATTCAACTTTGAACTAAAATTTAAATTTTCATCCATATAATTTTAAATTCATTTATAATTATAATTTAGGTTTATGATCTTGGAGTTTCAGTCTGCGAGTCCAACAATTTTTTTCTAGTAAAATGAAGTGGGAACAAAATGTAAATATATTTATTTTATAATTATATATTTATGTTATAATTTAGTTTAAAGGAGGAAAAATATAATTTGAAGAATTTAATAACTTTTTGTTCATGTGATTTAATGAAGTTAAATACTACTTGATAGAATGTCACTTTTTAAGTTGTATATGGATAGGCAGTGTGAAGTTAAATCAAATCAGAAGTGATTTTCATACATTAAAAAAATAAATTGTTTCATTGGTACTCTAATTTTGATGGTTTTAAATTGTTCCTTTATAAAAAATAATATAAATTTTACTAAGGAAAACAAGAAATAATGTAAAATATGCTGAAAATTTTTTGGGATTTATTGCATAAACTTTTTTCTAATATCAATCGATGAAACTATATGTCAAAAGCATCTCGAATAAAAAATTTATATATCTTAATCGAATACATGATATATACCGTGTTAGTCCTCATAAGATTAAGCCCAGCCCAAACGGATTCGGACTGATCCCTTGGATAGCCTCTCCAATTTTGGGCCTAAGAACTGGGCTCTTTCTTCACTTCACAGTACCCAAATCAGGAACCAGGAATTCTCATTATTCCTGCGGGCCTGAATCTGTGCAGTGCCATTTACAATCTCTCTTATTCATTTACGTCTACAATTTCATTGGACAGTCAGAGCCACTTTGTGGTGAAAAGTTAGTAGCAAGCTATTTAAGTACTATGCTAAAGATTAAATTATATGCTTAATTTTTTTAATTTAAACTTAAAATTTAAATTTAATTAATTATTAATGTATATCAATTTTATAATATCTTATCACATTATTAAAAAATATTAAAATTTTTATTTTTGTTAAAAATTAATTGTTAATTTTTTAAAGAAAGTATTATTTTTTATTTATTAATAATATAAAAATTTTCACACTAATAATAAATTAAATTTAAACTATTATACATAATTATTTTTATATCTTTTTACCAGGTATGAAATAAAAAATTTCTTCCAACAAAAATATTTTTGAAAATTGAAGTCAGAATTTTTTATCGATTCTAAAATGTTTTGAGATTTAATTTACTATTGAATTAATATTTTGTTGGCATATATTTAAATTTTTGACCATTAATATAAAAATAAATAAATAAACGGCGGATCCAAACAAGAAAGGCCAGTTTGGCGTAAGTTGCAGGTTGTTGTTAAGTCAATGTTTGCGTGGGTGACCCAAACAAGGGCTTACTTCTTGTGGGATGAGAAAATTGATGAATCCAGGCTAGTTGTTTTTGGGAGAAAATAGTGTTATTTTATTTTATTTTTATTTATAGTTATAAAATATTTAGATAATAAGAATTATTTTATTAATTAAAATTAAATGTAGGAACTAAGGAAAAATTATTTTATTTGAAAAAAAGAATTTTCCATTATCATAAAAATAATTTTTAAATCATAAAGTATATAAATAATGTAAAAATTCTTACTTAAATATTAATTATATTTTTTATAAAAATATTCCTGTTAAAATGAATGGAGCCTGGCTAGTATGTTTTGCACAAAATTTTAGATTAGATACAAATTTTTTTTTGTTCTGATAAATTTTTAATACTTTATTTTTCTCAACGTTTGTCAATTATAAAATATGTGGCATTTTTTAATTTTTAGTATTATAAAGTTCATAAATCATTTATAAATTTTAATAATGTTTTTCATAGATTTATGTGTTTTTACTATTTTAAACTTATTTCTCAATTTTTTTATTAAATATTATTTGCTAACATTTATAATAAAATTTATTTCTAACTTCCAGTTATGAGTTTTGATCTCCAAATATTGAATTCTGATATGTTACAAGAGGATAGTATATTTATTTATTTTTATAATAATAGATGAGATAATTTCTATATATATAAAATTTTAACCTCACACCTCAAATATAATATAAGTAAAATTATTAAAATAATATCATATCTTTTGCGCTACAAATTTGTAGGAGTGGCAGTAAATTTACTACAGTAAAAATCTTAACAAATCTTTTTTTTTTTTTTTTTATAATAGTAGGAGTAGTTAAATAACAGAATATACATATATTTGAAGGTTATGAATTGAACTTTCAATATTACAAATCGAACTTTGAATGTTACAGAAGGCGTAAAGTTTTTATGGGATATTGAATGTCATGTAAACCAAATATTTTTGGTACCTCATGAAATTATTTGAGTAATTCAGTTTTTAGCAAGATAGAAAATGCACAAATAAATCATGAATGATTACGTTTATGTATAAACAAGGTATTCGAATATCATGTTTTAAGAAGAAAGAATGCAGAATGATTAATTGATGTGTATATAATTAATGAATAAAAGAGAAATGGTACAATTTTGGATACAGAGAGAAATTTTTATATGCTCCGATTTGTTTTTATTTTTAGTCAATATAAATAAGTTAATTATTAATTTCATAAAATTCATATATATTAGAAATCATAATTTCAATTTTTAATGCATTGAAAATTAAAATTAAGTTTTCTCCATCAATTGAGAAAAAGGTTGTGTTTAGCTTAATACATAAAGTAACTTATAACTTATTGATTAAATGAATAAGTTATAAGTAGTTTATAAGTGTTTAGTGCACTTATTTATTAAAAAAATTTTTTATTTAATAAATTTTATTGAGTAGCTTGTAATCAGTAGCTTATAATTTATCAAAATTTTCCTAAAATTATCTTCCTTCTTTTGATTGATTGATAATCCATATCCTAATAATTAATGAAATTTTAGACAATTATATATTTAATGATAAGTAATTAAATAATAAATTTTCAAATGAGTATTTAATATCATAAAATATAATTAATTAAATTTTTATCAATAATATTCAAATTTTAAATATCTTTATTATATCAATATAAATTTATCTCAAAATAAATATGAATTAATTTAGTTCATGTATTTCCTTATATTAATGTGTATTTTTATGTTATTTTATATTTTTAACTAATTCAACAATTAATTTTACTAAATATATCAAATATAATTAGTTAATTTATTAACTATTTACAACTTATAAACTATTTAAATTAAACATAGCCTAAGAATATGTGTTATAATTAGGAGAAATTCTTGCTTACTTAACGAGCACATAAGCAAAAATCTTTCCATAGCACATAAAAATTTCTCTAAGCACAGAAAAGGAGATGGTTAAATTGATGGAGAATAATAACATACTTCATTTATATCAAGGCAAACTACACTCAAATCACTTGAACTTCAACCTAATTAAACTTGAAGGGGGGATAAGGGAAGATGATGTATATGAAAAATAAGGGAGAATAAGAGAGATAAATGTATTAACATAAAATGGAAGGGAGGTTAGTGTATATGATAAGAGAATTTAGTATAATTTTTTTAAAATAAAAGGAGTATAAATGTAATTAAGTGAAATTTTAGGAAAGGAAAAGTAATTCATTCTACCTTATTTTTTTTAATGAATATCTAATATCCCTTCAATTTTTTTAGGGTATGAATTTAAAAGAAAGATAAATATTAAAATCTTATTTAATATTAAAAAAGTGAGATATATTGTAAAATTGAGTCATTGTGTTTTTATCTTTTTTTAAATATTTTTATTTTCTTTTAATTTAGGAGAAAATACAAATAAATCTCATAAATATGACTCAATGTCACACAATTGCATGAAATTTCAAAACTTACAAATAACTCTAAGTTTAAAAATGTTATTTGATAGAAAAATACTGTAATGAATGCTTAGAGATTAAATAAAAATTGGTAGAGCCGAATACCTTTCAATTAAGTGACAATTATATTTCTTGAAATTTTAATTAAAGAAGATAGAAACTTAAAAAATGTAATTTGATAGAAAAATAATGTAGCAAATGTTAAAAGATCAAATAAAAATTAGTAGAGCCGAATATCTTTGAATCAAGTGGCATTTGATAATTTTTGAAAATTTTATACCTTCCATTATATTTATAATTTAATTTTTAATCTTTGTATATATATTTAATAATTTAATCACTTCTATCATAAAAAAATTAGAAATTGATAGAAGTTGAAGGAATTTGAGAGAAATCAAATAGGAAGCCCAAAGTTGCTTCAAATTTATATTTAGAAAATCAAAATAAATTATTTAAAATTAGAGGATCAAAATAGTACATTTTATATTTTAGAGGATACAAAAATACATTTGATCTTTAAAGAAATATATATTACTAGTGGTTATATGATCATTGTATTTAACTTTTTCCATCTTACTATTAATAAACACAATAATTAATTATTTATTAATATGATAAACATCCCTTAAATTTGATAATTAGTACTGATACTATGATTCTTTGTATTAGAAGCAGAAAAATGAGATTCTATTTTACTTTTATTCTATGATAATTCATCCATACTTCACTGCTTCGATAATTAAGGTAAGATTTAAAAATATTTTTCAATGTTTCTTATTTATTTTAATACTATAAATCAAATAGAGATAAATAATTATAACAAAATAAAAAATAATAATATTAATTATAAAATCCAAGAAATATTATAATTATCATTTTTATAAATAAGAAACTAGTTATGTTTTCTTTTCCTTAATTTTCATATATTTCTAAGGTTCCAAAGGAGTCACAGTAATATTTGAATGAAAAAGGTAGATGAAAAGTTTAATCTTTTGATAAATATGTTACGGTAACTTCTTTAAACTGATTTAATGCATATATTGTAATATATTGTAATTTTTATTACATGTTAATTTGTTTAAAATCAGATCTCGGTGGAGGTACTGTAATATATTGTAATTTATTACATGTAAAGTTATAAAAACAATAAAAATATAAATCATGATATGATTAGATTAATTAAAGACAATCACCGAAAAAAAGATTAATTAAAAACAAAATTAGAGACATCAGCCAACATATAAAACGGAAAAACGAAATGAAAGTCCGTTTTTCTGCTGCCGAAATGTAAAAATGCATATATCTCGAGTTTTGTGTTTCCCCCCTCGTCGTCTCCCATTCTCCATGACTCATTGACGTATTTCCATCTGCACCATTTTCTTCCGATCCCATTGTCTTCTGGTCTTGCTTTCACCGCTTTGCTCTTTCTGCTTCCATTAATCTTCCCATGATTGCTTCGTCCCCACAATCACCTTCTCTTGCACTTCTCTGTTCTACCGCATCTGCCAGATAGCTGTCTCCCTTCGCATTTCGGTTATGGAGCCTCCTGCTTGGCTGCTTCTTCTATTGCTCTTTCTATGCCTATTCGCAACTGGGTCCTTCTCGATAGAGAATTTTCACCAGGCGTAAGTATTTTCTTTTTCTGAATCTAGTATGAAGTGTACATATCATTCCAAGATCTCATAATGGCTGAGAGTTAGAAATTTTCTAATTTTTTAGGTTTCATAAAACTGAAAACTAGATCCTAGCAATACATTTTCGTTCTCATCATTGGTTGATGTGAAATTCACTACTATTATGTGTGGTATCGAGTATAAGATGGTTCAGAACATTCAATCTTTGCTTCCAAGAGGTGAAAGGTTGAGTTTATGACCATTACATGGGAAATATATTTGATGAAAACAATAACAGAAGTATAAAAATTGACAATTATCTTGTCAGAGCTAGTTTCAGATTCTGAATTAGTATAACCATGCTTGATCAAGATGTAGAGCTGCAGTTTCCTAAATGGCTGGCTGGAAGTGTGCAAGTGGTTTAAATATTTTTTCAGTTTCTTTTCTATGCTGAAATGTGTCTTTGGTGACTCTGTTAACACAATTCATCTAGGCCTAGTTTAAACACGGATTGATCATCGCCAAGGCAATATCTGGTCCGTCCAATTAGGATGGATGTAATTTCTGGTGTATAAATTGGTCTCTATCCTCATGTGATAGTTTAACTAAGATCCCTTTTGGATATTGCATAGTTGTCTGGTTGAAAGAAATCAAATTTAGCCACACTGTACAGGTTGTGTGTGCACGTCCTGTCTATGTTCTCCGAACCATGTTGTTGCAAGGCATTCTACTTTACTTATGTAACTACGTGGCTTTGATTCATTCCATCCACATGTACCTTCTTTTCTGCTTGCTGTGAAATGTACTCTATCTTCCACGTTGTAATAAGGTTGCCCTAATCGATGCCTTATCTGTATGTTCACAGTTTTCCTATTGTGGAGCCTGATCCTGGTCATACAAAACTTCGTCTTTCAAGAGAGGGGTTGGAGGCTATTGAGAAAATAACAAACCCCATTGCAGCTGTGGCAGTAAGTACAAGTGCTCCTTCAAGAATCCATTGTTTGAAATGAGCACTTACCTTTTCTTTTCTTATGCATTTGAGAATTCGTTTAGTCAATTTATTCAACACTGAAATATAGATGTACAGTAAAAGGCATTAATTGAATGTGTGGATTTTGGAGCGGGAAAAAAAAAAGGCTTGTACGTTATTTGAATAAAGATGGTCTTCTGTATATGTTATCATGTGAGTGTTGCCAGAACCACATTAGTATTAATATTCCTCAATTATAACAGTTTCATATTTTTCTTAGAAAGGCAGAATGGAAAAAATTCATCAGAGTCAACAAATATAGTGTTTGGAAACTTCGTCTAATGAATAGCCTAAATTAATGGTCATAATCCTTTTCCATTATATTCTATTCAGATATCTGCTTCTCCAGTGGTTTTACTCTGTGGTTTCTACTTTTATCTGTTTATGATTGTTTTTATCAGGTGATTGGGCCGTACCGCTCCGGAAAATCCTTTTTGCTTAATCAACTTCTCTCTCTTTCTTGTTATGAAGGTGCTTCTTTGACAGCCACTAGAATTTACCATTAGTACTTGGTTTTTAGGGAAATTTTGCTGTCAAAATTTGATTGCTTGCATTGATTTAATGAAAACTAGTATGTTTATCTTTTTAGGGTTTGGTGTGGGACATATGCGTGACACCAAGACAAAAGGTGGGTGGAAGTTGACGTGTTTCTTATGGATATGCCTTTTTCAGTATAGATAGTATTTAATTATAATTTTTCCCTTTTTTTCCTCTTTGCTTCCATTCATACAGGAATATGGGTTTGGGGAACCCCAATAGAATTGGATATTGATGGTGAACGAACTTCAGTTTTCTACCTTGATACAGAAGGATTTGAAAGTATTGGGAAATCAAATGTGTATGATGATAGGTAATTTCTCGCTTATCATTAATCTACTTTTTGTTTGATAATCAGATATTAGTTTTCACTTGGTCATAACTTGTATTTATTTTTGCAGGATATTTGCTCTGGCAACTGTCATGAGTTCTGTGCTTATCTATAACCTACCTGAGACGGTTAGTCATTGTCCTTTCTCTTCCCCTCAAATATTTTGTTCATTGATCTGTTTATTTTGTGGTATTGTTGGGTGGACAGATGAAAGTTTTTAATATAATCTTAACAATTTAGAAAAAGCAGAAGTGCATGTTATTGTTGAATTTTGTTTGATCTTCACATTATTTCCAGGTGTTAGTTTAGCCTTCCTAAAGTTGTAACAGAAATTGTTATATTCTCAATGGCCTATTTAGTAAAGGTAGGGTTTTCAAGGAGGGATACACTGATGCAGTATATGTTTTTGCTATAGCAGTGGAGAAGGCAGAGGATAGATTTGAGGGTCCCTGGAGTTAATCCTCAATAGACAAATAGCTTCTCAAAACAAAACAGAAGAATGACCAAATATTGCAATTCACATGCTAATAGGAACAAATTGATAACGAATACGAACATCATATACAGTTGTTTGGGATGCAAAATTCTTCAATTGTGAGGGATGTAGGCCCTTAAGTAGATGTGCTTGGATTTCCAGGGGAAAATTTTTGGCTTGACCCTAACACTGAAATTTCAGTATTACTCCCTAGTAGTATATTTTGGTAAATCAGCTGTTTTGACGTTATGGTTGGGTGGTTCCTAAAATTAAGAGAGCAATTTTCTGATTTGTTAGAAAACAATAGGAAGTAATACCAAGAATCTCAGTATTATGGGGGACTAGAAAATTTTCTGATTTCTAGACACCTACTGTGAACGAATTACTGTGGTCTGACGTGCAGTCATCTGAAAAACTCAAACAAATGATAGTTTGCTTTTTATCGTTAACACTTTGAACAAAACCTTTCTTCAAGTAACTTAAATGCATGCACATCTGCTGGTTTTAACTTTCAATTACAAAGTGAAGGCCAGCTAATTTTGAAACCCATTATGAGCAGATGTCTCGTTTCATATGATTTCTGAAGCCATGCTTACATGTTTTTATCTTTGCAAATTTAGATACGTGAAGCTGACATCTCTCGACTGTCTTTTGCTGTTGAACTTGCTGAAGAATTTTATGGGAGGTTTGCATCTTTATGAATGCTTTGTTGGTTGATATCATGTAGATTAGCTAGTTTTCTCTTTCTTGACTTAATTTAATATTTGATTTAATATTTTTTAAACTTCCTATGTGGTCACTAACTTGTTTGTTTAATTTGCAAATTTATGTTCTTATTTACAACTTCCATGTTGGGAACAGAGTTAAGGTAGCCCAAACTTTTCAACACATGATTATTAATGTCTTCTTTCTTTTGTAGATATTTATAACGATTTTTTGATTAAATATTTTAGTTGTGTCTGAATGGATGGATATATTATAGGGCCAAGATGTTGCATTTGAACCCGCTAAGCTCTTGTGGTTGATCCAGCGTGACTTTCTACGTAAGTTTATGGATTTTCTTATTCCTTTCTCGCACCAACAAGTTATCTCTTTAATTTCAAACTCACCTATCTCAATCCCAATAGAATGATTTGGTTGCTGTTGACTTCAGAGATATTCTAATGCTAGTCATTGCATCTCGTGCAGCTGTCATTGTCCATCATGTGCACTTTATTGGATACTTACAATTTTCTTAATTGACTGCAGAAGGTAAATCGGTCCAAGAACTGGTGAATGAAGCTCTTCGACGTGTCCCCAACATTAATGGTTAGTGCCCTTGCTTTAAGGATGCTAAGGCTGAAATCAATTTTACTTGAAAGTTGGTATTCTTGTTTTTGAAAAACAAATGGACTGATGGTAGGCCTTGTTTTATTATGCAATTGCAGGGGACAAAAATATTGATATGGTATTCTCTCCTCTAGACTTAATCTCCACTAATCAGTAAAATATTTCTAGTCTGGGATTGAATCTTTACACTGAAAGTTATCTTCATCAGGTCAATCAGATCCGAGATTCCTTGGCTGTTATGGGTGACAACAGTACTGCCTTTAGCTTGCCACAAGTATGTGATCCCCCCTAATTTTAATAGCCTAGTTCATGTCTTACTCTGATCAATCTTCTTTTATATTGTATTCGATCATGTGGAGCTTTGGATGCTTGAGTACATCGTTTCAAAAATGATGTGTCAACAGGCTGCCATGGTTGTTTTATCATTCTTTGATTTGAACCAACCCTTCCCATTATTATCATGTCATTATGACCGGCCCTCACAATTAACCATTTAACCTAACACAGTTGAGTAGTATAATTGATTGGGTTCCCTAACTGAATATAAATCTTGACTCTGAGCAGCCACATCTGCAGCGGACAAAGCTTTGTGACATGAAGGATGTTGAACTCGAACCATTATATGTTAATAAAAGGGAACAATTGAAGAAGCTTGTTGCTAGCATCATCCGTCCAAAGATTGTACAGGGAAAATCTCTGAACGGAAAGGAGTTTGTGTCTTTCCTGCAAGAGGTATATGAATTTTGAGATGGACTAAAGCTATTAAGCTCTTTGTTGCATCAATGAAAACCTGTTGTATTCTATAATATAATAATTTTCATGAGAACCTCTATCTCTATGGATGACTATTCATTTGCAGTAAATTAACCAATTAGATCATAAGATATGGCTGAATCTCAATAGTTTTTGTGGTTTTGTCTTTGGCATATGACTTTTTGTTCTGCCATATATATGCAATGCTGATGCCCGTGACTTTAATAAGAATCAAAATTGATTCACGCACAATCCAATACTATTACTCCATAAGGGAAATTAGTCTCTTAGCTACTTGCTGGATTTGGGTACAGATATGTTGATATAAACTCATGTATAAACTTACTACAGTCATACATAAAATTAACTTCTATGACGATGAAGATAAAGATGTCCAGAAAATTGAGTTTCTGTTAGGTAAAAATTGATTTTTTTTTCCTGCTTTTTTATCCTACATAATTGCAGATTGTGGATAATAATTGTAGCTGTGAAAATGCTCCATTCTGTACATCTTCATCTGACAACTTTTTTTTTATTTTGTTAAATTTCAAATTTAGATACTTGAAGCCTTGAACAAAGGAGAAATTCCATCAACTGGCTCTCTTGTGGAGTTTTTCAACAAGGGTATTCTTGAGAGGTGTCTTAAGCTATACAGTGAAAGGATGGGAAAACTAATTTTACCTCTTAAAGAGGAATCTGTTCAAGAGACCCATGTAAGGTCTAGAGAGGAAGCAATGCAAGCCTTTGATGAGCAACATTTTGGCCGTCACCATGCAAAGAAATCAGTCTTGCAACTGGATGAAGAAATAGAGAAGGTACAGTTCAAATATATCACATATTCATGGGCAGACAATCTTGCTAGATATTATTTGATAGTTGGGATTTTGTTTAACGAGTGAAAAAACTGCCGACCCCATTTAATGGGTTAAAGATTGATTGTTTATTTTTTTCCAGTGAAACTAATAACAAATTGTAGCAAAATGATTTTCTCTTTCATTTCTTTTTTTCCCCCTTAAATTCTAGGCTCTTCCAGTGAGCAGAAATGAATAGATAAGAAACTTAAATTGTCGATTCTGCTATGAATTTGTTTGGCAAACCTTTTGAACATTAATGCATGTTGTAAAAAGCTAGTTGTTGATCAAGTCCTGCTGTGGTATACACGTGGTGGATGTGTCAGCTAGAGTGAGCAGTGGCATGAGTATGGAAATTTATGTTATTCTGGAGCTACACAGTATCAATGTTTTTTCTAATTGGCTTCTGAAACTTATTTGGATAAAATATGTCAATATTCAGCCAAGCTGGCAATGCATGACAAATATGAAAACACTGCCCTGATTGGTTTTCCTTGTTTATTTGCTCCGCCTTGATTTGAATGTGATTATTTAAAGCTTGCATATGTGTGTGTGTGGGGGAACAAGAATTTCATCAAATTTCTTACTTCTAATTATGCAGGTGTATAAGAATGTCATTCTCAAAAATGAATACCAATCCTCAAAGCTCTGTGAGTCATTGTATACGAGGTGTGAGGACATAATGGATCAGCTCCAAGCTCTCAGGCTTCCTTCCATGGCAAAATTCAATGCAGGTTTCCTGCAATGCAATCAAAGTTTTGAGCATAAGTGTATTGGACCATCAAAAACAAATTACAAGCAACGTATGGCTAAGGTCTGGCACAACTTCGTTGTCATGTTTTTTCCCTTTTCGTTATCAGAGTCGGGATTAGCTTATCCCCTTTCCATTATCCCGCCCTATGGTGTCCCAGTAGGCTTGAACTCGGACCTTCACAATGGAATATCGCATGCTCAACCTATGGATATCCCCTTGGAGACATTGAATATTAGAATCTATGTTCAGTACTTGAATATGAATTTTGTTTCTGTTCGTTTGTCTGACTCCATTCTTAGTGAGACTTAGACAGGTTTTATACATTAGTGTCATCAGTGATTAACCATAAACTTACTTGTCATGAAAAGTAGAAAGAATTGTTTTAATGGTTTTATCAAGTAAAATATTTATTTTATTTCAATACATTTTCTGGTATATACTACTGTTTCAGATACTAATGGGTGAATATGCAGATGTTGGGGAAGTCACGTGCTCTGTTTATAAAGGAATACAACCAAAGGCTTTTCAATTGGTTGGTGGCTTTCTCCCTTGTCATGGTAGTGATTGGCCGATTTGTTATAAAGTTCATTTTGATTGAAATTGGAGCATGGATACTCTTCATATTTCTGGAAACCTACACTAGAATGTTTTGGTCAGCTGAATCACTTTACTACAACCCAATTTGGCATTTTATAGTTGCAAGTTGGGAAACTATTGTTTACAGTCCAATCCTGGATCTTGACAGGTAATTGAAACCTTTTCCTTTTAACTTTACAGATATTTTTTTTCCTGCTTTCCTGTATGGTAGCTTCCAACAAAGGAAATGCTTCTGAGATATCATCTTATTTTTGTTGTTTGAAACAGATGGGCTATTCCACTTGCTGTAATTTTATCATTATTAATTCTTTACTGGAGGTGTTATGGGAAAAGGAAACACGGATCCCGATGGCTATTACCTCTATACAATAACCATAAAAATGGTCCCAATCGGCCGAGAACAGACTAAACAATGGTAATTGCAAGCATGCTTTAATTCATCCCTTCCGGCAAGCTTTTTCTTTTTGCATGCAGAGCTCGCTGCCCCCCCTTCGCCCTCCCTTTTGGCGCTTTGAGAAACTATTCGGAGTGTGAAGAAGGTGTTAAGAGGATGAATGGCGCCTCCTTCATAGTGTTATGTGTTACTATGATCCATTGAATTTACATTTGTATTGCTTCACACAATTATTTCTGTTGGATCCAAAGTGTATATCTTATGTTGTAACTCTGCTTCACAACCATCTTGTATTCATTTGTAAACTTGGTATAAGTTAATTAAAGGAAAAAGAGGGTAGTCCACATAATTTTACTATTATTTGCCTCTCATTTTAATTTGACTATCCAGTATGGAAGGTGTATAGTTCACATGACATCCAGTGACATATATGTGTGTGTGTGTTTAAGATACACTAAAGTTGAAGATTATCGACCAATAATTCTCTAATTGACTATGGTATGTGTAGTTATTGGTAAAAAAAAAAAAAAATAGAAGGTTACTACTAATAATAGGTTTCATCGTGGCCAAGTTGCGATCGTCAAAGATCATAAAAGTTCTGAATCGAAAGTTCACATTTAGCATTTGGAATTTAGAGATGGAAAAAATTTGATTTAACAGCTTGAGAAATGTCTACAGGATTTATTCTTTGTATGATGGGTCAATGTTTAGCGGAACAGAAACATTAAGGTCAATAGCATTTAATGGCAATGGAGGTTCCTTCTAAGGCAAGAAATACACGCTTAATTAACTTCAAAAATGAAAAATTAGTAAGCTTTGTTCAAAATGTGGACATACAGGTTACTTTGTTTCGAATTGCATGAAACTTTGTCTCAGAACATATTTAGTTATAATCTTTAAGCATTGCCTTTTTTATTTTCAAAGTTGAAAAGGACTCCTATAATACAGTGGTTTAGCATAATTCACATCATGTAGTTATCAAACAATTCAAACTATCATATTTCAATTTCTTTCATCTTGTATATATTCCCTTCCATAAGGGGTGATGTTTGGAGATATTATGTTACGATAATTTCTCCTAATTTACAGATGCACGATACGATTGATAAGGGAGATTAAGATTCGATGGAACATGAAAATACACAAGAAAATTAGATAAAGATAATAGTAAACAAGGTTATAGTTTTGGAAGCGGATCACATTTTAAATTGAAATGGTTGTTTACAAAAGAGGCATTAATTAGGGGCACTGAGAATTCGAGCCAAAGCCTTCAAGTTAAGTTCTGCAATATTTAACGAACCTTCTGCAAGTTTAGATATCCTCCTTTTTATTATTAACTGTTTCTTGTGGAAAGAAAAAATGCACATATGCTAAGGTTAATAGTTCATAAAATGCCAGTCCTATACTCTTAATAATGAAAGTAAAATTTTGAGCTAGCATTAGTCTAAGCGTGTTTAATTAGGTTATATATATAATTAATTAATATTTTTTAATCAGACATTAAATAAAAAGATAAATAATAGACATTTACAATATATGATAAACTTTTTAGCATATGATATTCAATGATTTGTTATGCCAGTGCAATAAAACCATTGTTAAAATAATTTTTTTTCTTTTTGAATTTTATTAAGGACATAAAGGAGTGGAAATACTTGTAGAGTACAAATGAAATTTTAAAAAGAAATCTTGAACGTGCGAGCAGTATAAGTAGTGAAGTGTGAATGTTAATCTGGGATAAATAATTATGATATGACGCTTTCATAAACTTATTAGCTTAACAATTGGATGAGTGCAGGGCTGTGCCAAGGAGAGTTGAATCCGTTACAACTCAATATAGCCGAAAGAAAAGAAAAAGAAGAGACAAGAACAAGTTCTTCCGTATAGCCTACGCAGAAAATGCGTGACATTATTATCATTAACCCGCCGCTTTGAGTGGGGTTAGTATTGTTAAATGCAATATTAGGCCCTGTTTGTTTTGTCGGAAAGTATTTTTCATAAAAAAATATTATTTGTATATAAATTAATGAAAGGATAATATGCCATTTATATTAATGATTAAAAAAAAAATATTTAAAAATTTGAAAATGGAAGAAAGTAATTTTTTTTTTGAAATAAAGCAAGTTGCTTTTCTTAAATTCTTTACATTTAGCATTAAATAAGTAAAATACTTTCCTTCATATTGTTATTTTTATAGTTATATTTTATGAAAAATACTTTTCAATAAAACAAACGGAGCATTAATTATGAAAATCTTTTATATGTATGTATATGTGTCGAAAAAATTTTAATTATTTGTTCGTAAATATTTCGTTTAGGTCGACAAGGAGAAGCTGGATTTGGACAACGGATCATGCACGGGATAATTTTATAAGGAACTTGATCTTTCAAGGGATCAAATAATTTTATTATTAGATTATTTTTTTTATATTACGATTTGAAAAATAATTGGCTTCTAAGAAGTCAGATTTCTTTGTAGAATTACTCTTATGTAAATTGTAGGGAATTCAGAAAGCTGCATTTTTTGTGACCTTGTTTCTATCGTGGAAAACTATGATTAATGAATAATTTATTATTTGGTTTAGGTTATGGAACATGATTGTTGTTGTTATAACCAGTATTTGTTTCTCTGCCTTCGAAATTGTTATGCCATTGGTTATTGCAAAATTATTGTCATAATTTAATAATTTATAGATTCATGTTTGAGCTGTCCGGTGCTGTCCAGAAGTCAATATTTTTCCCGAAGGTCAAAATTAATTACTTTAAGTTGATGGCTTTCAAGTCTCGTTCAATTAGACTAATAGCTAATGTACTCTTTTGACATTGTTATACTAATAAGTTAGAAAGTACTATGCATCGTCAAATAAATATAATTATTGCGTATTTTAACTAAAATTAAAAAAAATTAATTATTTTTAGTGCATAGCATTTAATGATGGAGTAAAATTTATTTATTAAAATGCACATAACCCCTTATACTATTTATATACAGTAAAAGTTCTTGATATTTAATTTAAAAAATACAATTAAACATTTAAATTATACATATTGTACTAAAAACTCCCATCCAATATTTTTCCGTCCATATCTTTGATGGTAGACGAGGCTTGTGCTAGTTTTTAATTGTGATTGGTAGCATAAAAACTAATTTCTTAAATAAATTTTATATTCAAAATAGTTTTTAAATTAAAAATGGGAAATAGTAATTTAATTCTACTTTAAATTTAAAGTTTTAGCACTATTAAACATAGAATATTAATTTATGATATTTTTCAAATTAATTGTAAATAATCAACTATATAAAATTTGATTTTTTTTCTTCCCTTTTATCCTACGTATTTTCAGATTGGGGATAATAATTGTAGCTGTGAAAAAACTTGCAGCTTATGATGAAGCAACTCCAATCAGTACATCTCCATTTAACCGCTCAATTTTTTATTTTAATTTCAAATTTAGATACTTGAAGCGTTGAACAAAGGAGAAATTCCACCAACAAGCTATCCTTAGGAGGTTTTCAACAAGGGTATTCTTGAGAGGTGTCTCAAGCTATAAAATGAATGGACCAGAAAGCAGGGTTTATCCCACCATTACGAAAAAGCTAATTAACGTAGAGTGTTTAAAAAATTTCATATACTGATATTTTATCGAATGCAATAATAAATATTTTATAACATTAATTATAAAATTATCGTGAAAAAGAAGAATAATGTAGGTCTTCAAAAAAAAAAACATAATTGTTTTTTGTAGGATAAATTATCTAATAATCGGTGCAAAGTTTAAAATATTAATTTTTAATAAGTAATTGAAATAAAATGTTTTTGTCAAATATTTTTTTAAACTCGATTTTTGGTTCCTTGCCAAAACATTTACAATCACAATTGAATAAACTTAGCATCATGTGTAAAAATATATATTTTGAGTTAAAAATTTTAAAATATTATAACTTTGTACTTAATTGTTCATTTAAGATAAATTTTATGTCAATTTGATGTAATTTTTGAGATTTATTCATTTGTACAAAAACCCAAGGGGTTTTGCCTTTCTTGAAATTGTAAAAAATGGCTATTTTTTGAATTTTTTATTTTTTAAATTTTTTTCTATCTTTTATCGTTATTCAGTTGCTTCGATTTTAACTATAATATTTTATCAAATACATAATAAATATCTAACACTTTGATATAACCTTAGAAGTTATACAAGAAAAATATAAATAAAAATATCTTATAAAATTTATGTAAAAGATTAAAAAAATGAAAAAGATGAAGATTTGAGAGAAATAGGAGCAAGAAAGGGCACCTTGAAGGAGTATAAATAGTCTATCAAATTTGATACAACCTTAAAAGTTATATAAGAAAAATATAAATGAAAATCTCTTAAAAAGACACGTAAAAAATTACAAAAATAAAAAAGATGAAGATTTGAGAGAAATAAAAGTAAGAAAGGGCACCTCTTATGTTTTGAACCAAAGTGATATTTGTTTTGTACTTAATATTAATTGAAAGAGTATTGGTAGTTCATTGACGTGTGATGGAGGACAAATAAACATATAGAGTTTTGTAGAAAGAGTTACATAAAAATTGAGATTGAGCTTGAAGAGTGATAATGAGAAAAATAATAAAATATGTTTTATTTATAATGTAAAAATATCACCATGTAAAATATTCTTACCAAATTTCATTACTTTTAAATGTTGGTTATTTCTAAAAATTAGGTCTTAAGTTTCTTTATTTTCTCAATGAATTTTAAATGCTATATATTTTAATGTCAGTTACATTAAAAATTGATATTTTATATTTTTTAATAATTTTAAAAATATCACCACATTTAAGTAGATATTGTTTAATTCTAAAATTGATGTCTTTAATTACATCATTTTCTCAGTAACCTTTAAATGCCATACATTATAATGTCAGTTAGGTAAAAAATTAATATTTTAATTTTTTCATAATTTAAGAAATGTCATTATATTTAAATAGATGTTGATTAATTCTAAAATTGACGTCTTAAGTTTTCTCATTTTCTTAGCAAACTTTCAAATACCATACATTAAGATATTGGTTAAGTAAAAAACTGTTATCTTAAATTTTTTAGCAATTGCAAAAATGCTACCACATCTAAATAATATTAGTTAATTCTAAAATTAATATCATAAATTTTCTCATTTTCCCAATATCCTTCAAATGTCATATCTTATGACATTAGTTAAAAAAAAATTGTCATAAATTTTTCAAGAATTTAAAAAATGCCAGTACATTTTAAAATAGATGCTGCTTGAAATACTAGCCATTATTTTATTGGTTTAAATAATTTAAAAAATATTATCACATTAATGTTAGTTTTGTCTTTTATCAACATGTATCTATCGATGTAAAATTGCAATATTGTAATAGTGACTCTCAAAGAGGAATCTGTTCAAGAGGCCCATGTAAGGTCCAGAGAGGAAGCAATGCAAGCCCCATTGAGGAGCAACATTTTGGCCGTTGCCATGCAAAGAAATCAGTCTTGCAACCGGATGAAGAAATAGAAAAGTTACAGTTCAAATATGTCACGGATTCATAAGTAGACAATCTTGCTACATATTTATTTGATTTTTGGGATTTTGTTTAGTGAGTGAAAAACTACTGATCTCATTTAATGGGGGTAAAGATTGGTTGTTTATTTTGTTAAAATATATGTCAATATTTAGCTAAGTTAGCAATGTAAGATAAACATGGAAAGGCAGCCCTGGTTTATTTTCCCTTTTTATCTGTTCTGCTTTGATCTGAATGCGATTATTTAAAACTTGCATATGTGTGCGTATGTGTGGGAGCAAGAATTTCATTAAAATTCTAGCTTTTAATTATGCAGGTGTATAAGAAAGCCATTCTGAAAAATGAATAAGGATCTTCAATGCTCTGTGAGTTGGTGTATACGAGGTGTGAGGACATAATGGATCAGCTCCAAGTTTTCAGGCTTCCTTCCATGGCAAAATTCAATGCAGGTTTCCTGCATGCAATCAAAGTTTTGAGCATGAATGTATTCGACCTTCAAAAGCAAATGATGAGCAAGGTACGGCTAAGGCTTTTCAATTGGTTTTAATGGTTTTATCAAGTAAAATATTTATTTTAATGGTTGTTTTAATGGTTTTATCAAAAGCAATTTAACCGTAGAAAGAGTTGTCATGAAAAGTAGAAAGAGTTGTTTTAATGGTTTTATCAAGTACAATATTTATTTTATTTCAATACATTTCCTTGTAGATACTGCTGTTACTAATCTGTGAATATGCAGATGTTGGGGAAGTCACGCGCTCTGTTTATAAAGGAATACAACCAAAGGCTTTTCAATTGGTTGGCGGCTTTCTCCCTTGTCATGGTAGTGATTGGCCGATTTGTTATAAAGTTCTTTTTGATTGAAATTGGAGCATGGATACTCTTCATATTTCTGGAAACCCACACAAGATTGTTTTGGTCTGCTGAATCACTTTAATTACTACAACCCAATTTGGCATTTTACAGTTGCAACTTGGGAAACTATTGTTTACAGTCCAATCCTGGATCTTGACAGGTAGTTAAAATCTTTTCCTTTAAATTTCCAGATTTTTTTTTCTGGTTTCCTGTATGGGAGCTTCCAACAAAGGAAACACGGATCCCGATGGCTATTACCGCTATACAATTACTGTAAAAATGTTTCCAATTGGCCAAGAAGAGACTAAACAATGGTAATTGCAAACATTCTTTAGAGTTGATACATGATATAATAATTTAATAGAACACAATACATTTATTAGGATTTGGATTGATATGTCATTTTATTTAAGAATTTATATTAAATTTATATATATTTTTAAAATAATTAATAATTAAATTATAAATATGTATATATAATAAAGATATAAAATTTTTATTTTAATAAAATGATAATAAAATTTTAAAAATAATATTTTATTAATAATAAAAAATAAAAAATAATTATATTTAATAAATAATTTTTAATATAAATTTTATTAATTAAAAATATTAAACGAATTAAATGAATAACTCATTTTAATATATTTAATGAATAAGTTGACTCGAAATTCTTACCCCTACTTCCAGCAAGCTTTTTCTTTTTGTATGCAGAGCTCGCTGCCCCTCTCCCCCTCCCTTTTGGTGCTTGAGAAATTCTTTGTAGGGTAAAAAAGTTGTTAAGAGGAGGAATGGTGCCTTCTTCATAGCGTTATGTGCTGCTATATATGATCCATTGAATTTACAGAATTGTATTGCTTCACACAATTATTTCTGTTGGCTCCGAAGTGTACATCTTATGTTGTATACTCTGATGCACAACCATCTTGTATTCGTTTGTAAACTTGGTACAAGTCAATTAAAAGAAAAAGGGTAGTCCACATAATTTATTATTATTTGCCTCTTATTGTAATTTCACTATCCAGTATGAAAGGTGTATAGTTCACATGACATTCACTGACTTATATATATGTTTAAGATATACCAATGTTGACGATTATCAATCAACAATTCTCTAATTGACTATTGTATGTGTATTTATTTGTTAAAAAAAAAAATCACCACAGGGCTACTACTAATAATAGGCTTCATCGTGGCCTAGTTGCAATTGTTAAAGTTCATAATAGTTTCTGAATTGAAAGTTCAGATTTAGAATTCCAAATCTAGCGATGAAAAAAATTTGATTTAATAACTTGAGAAATGTCCACAGGATTTAGTCTTTATATGATGAGTCAATGTTTAGAGGAACAGGAACATAAGCTTTAAGGTCGATAGCAATTAATTGCAACGGAGGCTCCTTCTGAGATAGGTAATACACACTTAATTAACTTTAAAAATGAAAAAAAATTAGTAAGCTTCGTTCGAAATGTGGATATATAAGTTACTTGTTTCAAATGGTATGAAACTTCATTCTAGAACATATTAAATTATAATCTTGAAGCGTTGTCTTTTTTATTTTCAGAGTTGGAAAGAACTTCTTTAATATTGTGGTCTAGTATAACTCACATCATGTAGTTATCAAACAATTCAAACTATCATATTTTAATTTCTTTCAACTTGCATATATTCTCTTCCATAGGCTAGGGTGACGTTTGGAGATGTTACGTTACTATAATTTCTCATAATTTTCTAATGCACGATAGGTTAACAAGGGACATTAAGATTGGGTAGAACATGAAAATACACACACACACACACAAGAGGATAAACATAGTAGTAAACAAGGTAATAGTTTTGGAAGCAGATCTAAATTGAAAGGTTTGCTCACAAAAGAGGCTTTAACTGGGGTACTGAGAATTCGAGCCAAAGCCTTTGAGTTAAGTTCTACAATATTTAACGAAATTTCTACAAGTTTAAATATCCTCCTTTTTATTGTTAACTGTTTCCTTTGTAGAGAAAAAATGTACTTATATTAAGGTTAATAGTTTATAAAATGCAAGTTGTATACTCTTAATAATGAAAGTAAAATTTTGAGCTAGCATTAGTCTAAACGTGTTTAATTAGTTTATATATATATATATATATATATATATATATATATATATATATATAAACACAACATTAAATAAAAAGATAAATAATAGAAATTTACAATATATGATAAATTTTTTAACATATGATATTCAATGAATTTTTATGCAAGTACAATAATACCATTGTTAAACTAACATTAAATAAATAGTTAAATAAATAATGAATAAATAAAATCTATAGTAACTATTTGGATGACATGATATAGTGATAGTATCAAATAGGATGATAAAAATAATAATTTAATGTTTGATAGATAATTGTTTAAGAAAATAATAGTATAATATGGCCAATTGTTTATTTTCAAATGTATATAATATGAAAGTATTAAAAGGTACTTGTTTGGACAAGATTTTTCCTATGGTGGGTAATGGTTAATGATAGTAGTAATAGACAGTGGTGAATGATGGTCAATAGTGATGGATGATTATTAATGATTGTGGGTAGTAATGAATAATAATTAATGATAATGAAAAGTGATAAATGGTGATCAATAATTATGAGTGATAGTAAGCAGTGATTAATAATAATTGATAGTGGTGAGCAAACACTAAAATGGGAGAGAAATTTTGCTCTTATCTTATTGGATTATTGGCTTATTTCATAATGAAAGGAGGTAATTTTAACTTATCTTAACAAGATAAAATAAGTTAATTAGATTAAATTATCCTATTTAATATACGCACCAAACATATGTTGAGATAGAATAGTAAATCAACTTTTATCATGCTTCGAATGGGTCCTAATATCACGCCACCATGATTTATACAATAGAAGCCCAAGTAATTGAAGTATTGCAAAAGTAAAGTAAAAAAACATGTTTAAGAATATACTATAAATGTTTAATTATATATGTTTTATCTGCACATTAAATAAACATATACCAGACATAATTTATCAAGTTAATAGGAAAGACAATAAAATCAATTAGAAAAAGAAAGATAATATAATGGTAAAAAATGAAAAGATTTACCAGAGAAAGGAAAGAAGTCGAACGATATTAATAAGAATTAGGCAGTATTTAGGGGGGGATTTATTACATTACTCAAACTGAAATTTTTATCCAACTGTGAATTTGAAATTTGGAATTCCACTAGATATTTTCTTCCTTTTTAAGCAGGACAGTGAGTTTGCCTACATAAAAAATTAGACACGTGCCAACACGTGATTGGCTAAGTAGAAAAATGCCTTCATTTGATAGTTGATTGTGTATAAATTCCTCGCATCGACACTTATGGAATTGTTTTAATAAGTCATAGCCAGCCGTTGACACGAAATTAATAAAAAAAAAATATTATTTTCTTGAAAGTTTTCATATAAATAATAAAGCCTTAGCGTCTTAATTTCATTGTTCTGAAATCTCATTTGCCATTCACAGCTCAAGAATTAACTTTGCTGCTTAGCCTTAATTTATTTTGTGACTCAGGTTTGTGTGTAATATTGAGATAGAATGTATAGAGAATTTATTATTTTTAAAATGTTTGATTTTGATTGAGAAATGTTCTTTGATCTTGTTTCAATTTTGTTTTCTAGCACTTTTTGACCTTCTTGTTATCATTATTGTACTGAATTATATATGTATTTTTTAATTGTGGGGTTGAATTGATTTAGAGTAAAGCTTTATCTTTCAAGATGAGCGGTACAGGACCCAGCAGCAGAGCCACCATGAATCATGATGGTACAATTCTTGATCCTAATTTACTTAAAAATTCACGTACTTTTTTTATTTAAATTTAAGGATTTCTTAGTATTTTCTCTATAATTTTTGCTCTATACGATAAGATGGATTTTTTACAAATAAAATAAAATGATGAAAATGATAGCACAAAATTTCTGTTGGGCGAATTTACGATTTTCTTATGAATGTGGGAGTTGGTGATATTTTGAGCGAGGGAAAAAAAATTCAATCTAAAATTAAAAATGTGGATTTCTCGCATAGAAAGTTCACTTTTGTAGAAATGAATATTTGATGTTAACAATTTTTTTTCAGTTTTATTATAAATAAATTTTAACATTTAAAAATAATTATATTATATTTGAAAATGGTTTATGAAGCATTTAAATTGAGTTGAGATGATGATAACATTGAGAAGTCTAGATATGTATAATATATAGCATTTAGTTTTATATGCTTAGTTACCTTTTAGATGTTCTTCAAAATTAACTGAGTCTTTAAAATCACAATAGCATTACAGCCCCTCGAAGAAACAACTTCTTTTCTCAATATTATTTCTCCGAAATCAATTATATCAATAAAACCGACTTTCAAACAGGATTTAAAATATAAAAAGAGAGCTGCTACATTAAGCATACACTTTATATTAGCGTAATTAATCAAAATTATGTCATTGCACTAACTGAAATTGTTTGATATGATGAAATTTATTCAGTTCAAGGATCAAATCTCATTCCTTTTGCAAATATCATTTATATTCAAGATAGTTCAGACGACGAAGAAACGCATCAGAGTAACCGAGCTGTACGTGCTTATTCACATCTTGTGATGAAAACTCTTTTGTATTATTTAATTATTTGCAATTAAATGTACTTGTTTAATTACTACGATTTTCTTAACAGAGAGAGCGGAAAGTGATGCGAATGCCACAGGAATTGAGGCGTTATATTGGCAGAATCATCTGCAAGTATTTTGACAATCAAAGAGTTTTGGGTAGTGTAAAAGATTATGATGCAGAGACTGCCTGTTTCAAAGTATGATTTCCTTTTTATTATTAACCTTATTGATTTCCGATATATAATGTGCGTTTTCATTTATCTTTCTTCAATTTACCTACCTAAGATTTTCTATACCACTTATCATATTTTATACAAGTCATGATTATATGTTTGTATATAGACGATGAAATAGAATTAGGGTTTTCTTGTATTCATCCTTCTCGTACTTACATTCAATTCATTGTCACTCACAAAATACGTAAAAATAGTAAGATTCAATTTTCAATTCCATTTACTTTATGAGTGAGTGGAAGTTTAATGTAGAGATAGAAATATAAACTTAACATTTTTCTGCGACTTATTACACGCCTATAACATCTCTCACTATCTAACCAAATAAGACGTGTGTTAAATTTACTTCTTTTTTTTTTGTGGTGTTAGTATTAATTAAGTTGGTTTTTTTTTTATACAGGTTGAATTTGACAATGGGATTTCAATCGAAATGAAAGAAAATGATATCCTACAACACCTGGCTACATACGAGCAAATTATGGGGGAGCAACAAAGGTACAATAATTTTTTTCTTTTTAAATTTTGTTAGTGACAGAAGGGAGTGAAATGTGAATGTAACTCTTTGATAAATAATTATGATGCTTTCATAAACTTATTAGCTTAATAATTGGATGAGTGCAGGGGTTTGCCAAGGGGAGTTGAATCCGTTACAACTCAACAAAGCCAAAAGAAAAGAAAAAGAATAGACAAGAACAAGTTCTTGCCTATAGCCTACGCAGAAAATGCGTAACATTATTGTCAATAACCCGCTGCTTTGACTGGGGTTAGTATTGTAAAATGCAATTTTAATTATAATAATCTTTTATATATATTTATATATGTCAAAGATATGTTAATTATTTGTTTGTAAATATTTTGTTTAGGTCGGCAAGGAGAAGCTGAATCTGGACAAAGAATCATGCACGGAATAATTTTATAAGAAATTTGATCTTTTAAGGGATCAAATAATTTTATTATTAAGTTATTTTTTTCATTACGATTTGAAAAATACTTGCTTCTAAGAAGCCAGATTTCTTTGTAGAATTACTCTTATGTAAAGCTGCATATTTGTGACCTTGTTTTTATCGTGGGAAACTATGATTAATGAATAATTTATTATTTGGTTTAGGTTGTGGAACATGATTGTTGTTATTGTAATTAGTTTTTGTTTCTCTGCCTTTGAAATTATTATGCCATTGAGCATTGCAAAATTATTGTCATAATTTAATAATTTTTAGTTTTATGTTTGCGCTGTCTTGTGCTCGTCCATAAGTCAATATTTTCCCCGAAGGTCAAAATTAGTTACTTTTATTTGAACCTTGTTACTCTTTTGACATTGTTATACCAATAAATTAGAAAGTATATATCATCAAATAAATATAATTATTGTATATTTTAACTAAAATTAAGAAATTTAATTATTTTTAACGTGTAGCATTTAATGATGGAGTAAAATTTATTGGTTAAAATGCACATAACTCCTTATACTATTTGTATGCAAAAAAATCACTTGATATTTAATTTAAAAAGTGCAACTAAACATTTAAATTATATATGTTATATTGAAAACTCCCATTTAATATTTTGCCTTCCAGATCCTTGACGGTAGACGAGACTTGTGCTAGTTTTTTAGCGTGATCGATAACACAAAAAACTAGTTTTTTTAAATAAATTTTATATCCTAAATAGTTTTTAGATTAAAAATGGGAAATAGAAATTTAATTCTAATTTTAAATTTAATGTTTTAATATTATTAAACATAAAATATTAATTTATGATATTTTTCAATTTAATTGTACATAATCAACTATATAAAATTTGATTTTTCCCCCTTCCCTTTTCTCTTACATATTTTCAGATGGGGAATAATAATTGTCGCTGTGAAAAAACTTGCAGCTTATGATGAAGCAACTCCAATCAGTACGTCATCATTTAACCACTCATTTTTATTTTTTTAAATTTCAAATTTAGGTACTTGAAGCCTTGAACAAAGGAGAAATTCCATCAACAAGCTCTCCTAAGGAGGTTTTCAACAATGGTATTCTTGAGAGATGTCTCAAGCTACACATGAAAGGATGAGAAAGCTGGGTTGATCTCACCACTACAGAAAAGCTAATTAATATAAAGTGTTTAAAATATTTCACTTAGAAATATGACTAATATTTTATTGAATGTTATAATAAATATTTTATAATATTAGTTATAAAATTGTCATGAAAAATAAAAATAACATAGGTTCTTATAATAAAAAAATCATTGTTGTTTCTTGTAGGATAAATTACCCAATAATCAGTGTAAAGTTAAAGACGTTAATAAGTAAATAATGTAAAAAATTTTTGGCAAATATTTTTTAAATTGACTTTTGGTTCCGTGCTAGAATATTTACAATTAAAATTGAATAAACTTAATATCCTATGCAAAAATATGTATTTTAAATTAAATTTTTTGAAAGGTTTTAACTTTGTACTCAATTATCCATTTAAAGCAAATTTTATATGTAGTTTTTCAAAATTTATCCATCTATGCAAAAATTCAAAAGGTTTCACCTTTCCTAAAATCACAAAAAACAACTATTTTTATGAATTTTTTTCATTTTCTCCATATTTTATTATTATTTAGTTATTTCGATTTTAATTGTAACATTTTATTAAACATATAATAAACATTTAGTTTTGTGATATAACCTTAGGGGAAGGCTATGGTATCTTTGGCAAATTTTTGGTGCCAAAACCTGGGGCATGTGGTAGATTTATGTACTGCCACGTCAATGCATATCAAAGTAGCCATCAATACTGTATGACCAAAATCTCATGGGAAAAATCCCTAGTGCAAACAATGATATGAAATGAAAATCCACACAATTTCCATTGATTTGTCAAAACTTACTACCACACAGGTTAATAGAAATATTCCATTGGTTTGTTGATAATAACAGTTATTACTACACAATCAACACAATTTTCGGCACAATTACTTAGTGAAACATCCAATATTAATTAAAGAAATATAGCAAGACTCAAAGCTTAACTATTTACTTTCATATTCCACCAATAATTATCTAACTGATCTTTGGTCTACAATTAATTTAGAGTGACAAACATTACCATATTATCATGAATTACCATTTTAATATCTAATTTATCTTCAATGTCATTATTAATGCATGGTTAGATGCAGAGGTATATATGCACCTATATGACTTGTTTGTACATAGACAAAAATAATTGACAATCTAATAAATGATTACACATAATTTGTATTTATTTGGATGTGGTACAAAATAGTCATTTTTAATTTTTTGATACTCATAACAATTTTTTAAATATTATTGTTTGTAAAAGCAAATGTATATAAAATTATTTAAATTTATATTTTTCATTTAAATAAATAATATATACTCATTTCATTTTTTTAAGGCAGGTAATACACGCTTAATTAATTTCAAAAATGAAAAATTAGTAAGCTTTGTTCAAAATGTAAACATACAGGTTACTTTGTTTTGAATTGCAAGAAATTTAGTCCCAGAACATATTTAATTATAATCTTTAAGCATTGCTTTTTTTATTTTCGAAGTTGAAAAGGACTCCTTTAATACAGTGGTTTAGCATAATTCACATCATGTAGTTATCAGACAATTCAAACTATCATATTTCAATTTCTTTCATCTTGTATATATTCTCTTCCATGAGGGGTGATGTTTGGAGATATTAGTTACTATAATTTCTCATAATTTACAAATGCACGATACGATTGATGAGGGAGATTAAGATTCGATGGAACATGAAGATACACAACAAAATTAGATAAAGATAATAGTAAACAAGGTTATAGTTTTGGAAGCGGATCACATTTTAAATTGAAAAGGTTGTTTACAAAAGAAGCATTAATTAGGGGCACTGAGAATTCGAGCCAAATCCTTCAAGTTAAGTTCTACAATATTTAGCGAAACTTCTGCAAGTTTAGATATCCTCCTTTTTATTATTAACTGTTTCTTGTGGAAAGAAAAAATGCACATATATTAAGGTTAATAGTTTATAAAATGCAAGTCCTATACTTAAGAAAGTAAAATTTTGAGCTAGCATTAGTCTAAACGTGTTTAATTAGGTCATATATATATATATTTAATTAATATTTTTTAATCAGACATTAAATAAAAATATAAATAATAGACATTTACAATATTTGATAAACCTTTTAACACATGATAATCAATAATTTGTAACGCTAGTGTAATAAAGCTATTGTTAGACTAACGTTAAATAAATAATGAACAAATAAAATCTATACTAATTATTCCTACGTGGACAATATGATAAATTGATAGCATCGGACAGGACGATCAAAAGATAATCTAATATTTGATAGACAATTATTTAAGGAAATAATAGTATAATATGATCAATTGTTTGTTTTTAGATGTGTATAACATGAAAAGTATTAAAAGATATTTGTATGGACAAAATTTTTCGTAAGTGGCATTTGGTTCGCATTGAGTGATGGTGGGTAATAGTAAATAATAATGATAATGAATAGTAGTGAATGATGGTCAATGATAAATAATAATGGATAGTGATGGGTGATGATTAATGATAATAGATTGTTATAAGTGGTGATTAATAATTATGGATGGTAGCTAGCAGTAGTAAAAAATAGTTAATAATGAGTGGTAATAAATATTAGTGAATAATGATCAATGATAATGGATAATAATAAATAATTGTGGGTAGTAAGTGGTGATGATTAATGATAGTAGATAGTAACAAGTAGTGGTTAATAATTGTAAGTGTAGTTAGCAATAGTAAAAAATAATTAATAATGGTGGGCAATGGTTTGCAGTGAGTGGTAGTTAATGACAATGGATAATAATAAAAATAAGGGAGAAATTTTACTTTTATCTTATTGAACTATTGGCTCATTTCATAATGGAAGGAGGTGATAATTTTAACTTAACAAGATAAAATAACTTAATTAGATTAAAATATACATATTTTTTTGATTGACGTCAAGCTCAAGCCTAAAGAAGAAACAAATTACGGAAGAGAGGATCCAAGGTTATAGGGGCCTAGTAAATCCTCTTTTAGCAAAACATGAAGATTAGGGGAAGGGGTTGTCATAATGGTTGTGCCATAAGGCTCTACAAGGGCTAATCTAGCAATTTCGTAACCTTATTTGCTTGTCTTGGAAGGTCTCTTTGATGAGCTTGGCCATTTCCACTGCTGGATGGAGTGGCAGACATTCTTCCATAAGAATTTGGAAAGCTTCTAAAGTAGTCAACTTCTATTATACATCTCTACATTTGATTGGCTTCAATGATTTGCAGGCTAGTAAGAATGCCCTACAGTTATGCTTGGAGGGGAGTGCATGTGCCAAGTTTTCTCTCGAATCCTAATTTCTAGGAGCCTAACTCATCCCTGAGTATTCCACCATAGGATGCTTCATTACTAAGTTCTAACATTGAACCATCTATGTTGAACTTTAGCCAACCTGCAGGAGGCGTTATCCAAATATTCAAAGTTATCTGAATAAGAGTATGTGGGTTTTGGGTGACAGCATGAAGAATTTTGCTCGGGACAGTTCTCCATACTTCTTTAACACAGTCACAGAGATGTCACCATCCATTATTTTGTTTTCACCGAACATAACATTATTCCTATGGTTCTAGGTAGTCCAACACATCAAGCCAAAAATAGTGCTCCATTGGTCATGCCTTGTATGTTTTGACAGGTTCCTTTGTAACCACTCCAAAAGATTTGTTAAGAAGAACCACTTGTTACAGGGTGTAGGGGCTAACACCATGCTGATTTAATTGCAGGGCAATCTCGGAGTGCATGAAGCACCGTCTCCTTATGCTAACCACATTGAGAGCAGGATTCTTTAGTAGTTAATGACCTCTGCATTCTTTAGGAGTTTGTGAGAAGTTTTTAGTGCCCCACTAGCCAAAGGAATGTTTTCACCCTGTGTGGAGCCTTTAGCTTCCAAATATTCTTCCATTCAATGGGAGATTTAGTAATTACAGGCTTAACCAAGTACATGTAAGCTAATTTGATAGTGAAATTTCCATTTGAAGATAGACTCCATGCTATGCGATCCTGTCCCAAGTTAGGAGATGGGGGTTGCATGGCTAGAATTAAGTCACTAACCATATCTAGTAATTGTCCTTTAATTAAGTTAGTATTCCAACCACCTGAGGCCATTAGAAAGTGATTCACCGACAAGGCTCTTTCTTCTTTAGAAACATTTATACTAGTATAGTTCATTAGATGAGGATAATTTAGCACTTAACAGTTTGTCCAGAATTTGGTATGTCTCCCATTTCTAACCTTATTGCATAAGTTTTATAGCAAATCTAGCCATAATTTGCATATACCTCATCATGCATTTGAGGGATTGGATTCTAACCTTACTTCTAAAGTGCCATTAGCTAGACATTTGTATTTATTTAGGAGTACTTGAACCCAAAGTGTGGATTGATTTTGAAGGATACCCCAACCTAATTTCATTATGTAAGCTTTATTTATAGCTCTTAGGTTTTGCAGACCTAGCCTATCATCCTTTTTAGGTTGACAAACTCTGTCCCAAGAGACAAGATGGATCTTATGATGTTCTGGTGTAGAATCCTAGAGGAAAGCTCGTTCTATTTTTTCTATTTCATCCAATACGCCTATAGGAATGAGATTAGTTTGCATGACATAGTTTGGAATAGTTAATATCATAAATTGAGCTAGAGTAAGTCATCTTGCAAATGATAAGTGCTTCACTTTCTAACCACTTAAACATTTGTGAACCTTTTCAACAACATATCTAAATGAACTCTTGGTGATTATTTTATGATGAAGGGGAATTCCCAGATGTTTATCAAGATCATTAGTTAGTGAAAAACCTAATGCGTTACTAATTTGGTTGGCTTTAATAGGATGAACATTTCATGAGAAAAAAACTCTTGTTTTATCCTTGCTCACTTTTTAGCTAGAGCACTGACAGAATATGTCCAAGCAAGAGTAAATAGTATGAGCATTTTTCATTGAAGCTTCTGAGAGTAACACTAAGTCATCTGCAAAGAATAAGTGAGAAAGGGGTAGACCATTTCGACTAAGCACAATAGGCTTCCAAGATTTCTGAGAAACTACTCTATTGATCATATGAGCTAGTCTTTCAATACATAGAACAAACAAGTATGGGGAAAGGGGGTCACCTTGATGAATTCCCCAATTTGACTTGAATTCTAAAGTCAATTCCCTATTCCAAATAATGTTTGTTGTAGGGGTTCTAATGCAAGTGATGATGAGCTCCACTAGTTGTAACCTTACAATCCTTAAGGTATCCTCTAAGAAGTTCCAATCCAGATGGTTATATGCTTTTTCTAAATCCACTTTGATAGCCATCCAGCCTTTACCTCCTCATTTCGATCACATAAAGTGAATGACTTCTTGAGCAATTATAATATTATCTGTGCTGTGACGACCTAGAACAAAACTGCATTGATTGGGGGCAATGAGTGTATCCATCATAGATTTCATTTTAGATGTAATGATCTTAGTCACTGCTTTTTAAATCACATTATAGAGGCTGATATGTCGAAACTGCTTCATGTGGTTTGGGTTCTCGACTTTTGGAATGAGCACTAGAAGAGTTTTATTTATTAAGCCAATGTCACATGGATTACTGAAATTTTTTTAGATTAAGGAGCATATTGAAAGACTAACAACGTCCCATTAGGATGGGAAGAACAACGCATTAAGGCCATCAGGTCTCGGGGCCTTTAGTGGACTCATACTAAAGATTGCACTTTTTATCTCTTAGTCAATAACTGTGGCATGTAGACTAGTCTGTAAAGATTTAGACAAAGTTAGGAAATCTGCAAAGGGAAGTTTATTGTAGGTATGATTTGGAGAGAAGAGGCGTAAGTAGAAATTCCTAGCTAGACTTTGTAGAGCTCTATCTTCAGTGATCCGATTTCCATCATCATATTTTAGGTACAAAATTCTATTCTTACTTCTACGGACTAGAGTAGTCATGTGAAAGTAATGAGTGTTCAAGTCCCCATTAATCATCTAGTTGCATTGAGATTTTTGCATCATAGCACCTGCTCCTGATGAAGGATAAGCTTATATTCCTCGAGTAACGTATGCTTGAGGGACAACAAATTTGTGTTGTGTGAATTGTTTAATCTTCTTTCTTTTCCTTCCACCTTTCTGATAATATTTCATTTTCTATGGAAAATATTTCTAAAAGTTTATTTGTTCCATATCTTGATTGAATTAATAAAGTTTTGCGATGCTTCTTCCCAATCCCATTCAATATGCCAGTTTTATGTCACTTCATTAGGAAAGTCCTTATGTAAGAGCCAAGCTGCCTAGAATTTAAAAAGCCATTTTTCAGGCTAGCTATGTCTCATAAGATTGCAGCATATTAGAAGAGGGTTGTGGTCGGAAAACATGGGGGTAATATGTTTACACATGTGTCTGGAAATGTTGATTTCCATGTAAAGTTCCCCATAGCTCTATCTAGTTATCCATGGACTTTACCTTTGGGCCAAGTATATTTCCTTCTGACAAATCCAAGATCTAAAAGTTGGCATAGATTAATACACTGGAGGAATTCTATCAAACTGCGAGACTTATGGAATGAACTGCCTATTTTTTCATCTTGTGTGGCATAAGCATTGAAATCCCTAGCTACCAGCCAAGTGTCACAAGCTGGTAGTTGTGACAGTTCGACAGGCAAACATGCTTGGATTAAGACGAGACTTGGTGGAAAAATCCAACATGTTATGAGGGTCATGTGGCTGAAATTTGAGACCAATCCGGCTTGCGTACGATTTTTCCCGATTTTCCCAAGTTTGGGGGTATTTTAGTCTTTTCGAAAGGTTCGTGAATCCGGCGGGGTTCAATGAGACCATATTTGGAATCCTCGCATTATTATCTTCGTGTCGGTAGGTTTTCGCGACAATCGGACACCCGGAGCATGGCGAAAAGGGCTTATGACAACTCGGAAAAAGTATGTCATCTTCCCACGGGAGGGCTTTTGTTCAAAATGCTCTTTAAGGGGGTGGAGTGCTCTACGGGCCTGCGGGGCGCCGGGACACTGAGCTAGGGACGGAGTGTGTTGGCTTGTGGCCATCCCCTTGCACACTCAAAGCTATGTAATGAGGCATAAACTAAGCGAACGGAGTGTCCCTCTCCCTATTCATTTGTCCCTTCCGGTCCGTAGTGCACGGAGGCTTCCTGTGTGGAAGGATCCTGCGATCCGGTATGCGCGGGTGCTTCGACGACATACGATATTGGCGTGCGGACATGTTGTACATGGACTTGTTGTATGGGCGATAAGTCTTCGATGTCCCGCTATCTTTACCCAAGCGTGCCAAACGAGGGTTTAATGTTGGAAGGCTGGCATGTTGGCCAAGAGTGGCAAGCATGCGCCGCACGGTTTCGGCTGGAGAGCCTCCGGCCCGTGACATTTGGTATCAGAGCTCGGTTTGTGCCAGAGGGCCAAGATCGGGTAGGCACAATTGGTTTAGATGCGGCTTGTCCCTCAATATTCGGTATGTGCGAAGCTATCATTCTCTTAAACTCGGTGGTGTCGTTGCCAAAGACTTGACCAGAGGGTGCAAGAGATTGGATCGTCCCGAGAAGCTAGTGACCAGGGAATGGTACATACTGGTGATCGAGGATTTGTACGAAGGGCCTAAGCATTTGTGCGAAGTGGGCTATTTTGCTTATCGGTTGTGCGCGGGACATTGGTTATGCGCTCATTCATAGTAGTGGCATCGAGGGATGCAAACCACCGTCCAGTGGGACGAGGGAATTGACGGCTAATCCGGTGGGAGCAGCCTTGGTCTTGCCACGGGAGGGCTTGACTGCCTGAGGGATTGGTGGAACCAGAGGGTGAAGCCTTTGGTCGTGCCAGTGGGCGTGACCACAGTTGGAGGGCATGAGCGGATCGTTCCAGAGGGAATGGTCCAAAATCATGTCAAGGAGGTCCGGAGGGATCATCCGAGTGCTCAGTGGAGCATTTTAGCCGGAGGGCTTGGCAAAGATTCAGAGGAATCACTGCCGTGCGAGCTAGAGTGGATGGTGCTCTATGCTCAACCCCCTTCTACGAGTTGAAGTGGGGGAGCCATCAGAGGATGTGCTCAACGAAGTCGTCAGAGGACGCACGCTAAGGAGTGGTCGTGAGGACCGTGATGCTAGTGGGCAACAAACTCCGAGGGTAGGTTGTGATGGCCGGTGATATGCCAGAGGGCATTGATCCAGAGAGGATCAAAGGATCCGATCGGGTGTGCAATTGGCATTGCCTAGTGCAATGAATCGACCGAAATGCAAACGAGTGGCTGGGGAGCGAGGTTCGCCCTCTCTGCGTCGATCCAGCGTAAGTCTTGTCTCTTGTACGGGTGCATGGGACACTTAGTGCAAGATACCTGTTAGTAGGTGATTCAAAGCACTAGCATTTGTCATGAGCCATAGAGTTGGCACACACTTAAGCCGCGGAGGTGGCGTATTGTGCAATCTGCGGAGGCAGTGAGCGCCAGTTGCAGAGGCAACTACCCGTCGAACAAGTTACGGAGGTATCGAGTTCGGGAGAGCTATGTGAGATAGCGGCACTAGAAAGAGTGTTAGGACACTTGTAAGGTGACTACAGAGGTAGCCCTTCGAGAGACTTTGCGAAGGATGCATTTTGCCAAGTACCTATGTTACAGAGGTAACAGACAGCCCAACTTTGAGATGGGGGAAACATTTCATAGCGCTCAAAGAGACAGGCTTTGAGACAGTCGAAGGAGTAACTCAGTGGAGTAGGCTGAAGACCGAAGTTGTGTCAGATTGAGGCATCAATGAGGGCATTGACATATGAAGTGGGGGAGAATGTCACAAGCTGGTAGTTGTGACAGTTCGACAGGAAAACATGCTTGGATTAAGACGAGACTTGGTGGAAAAATCCAACATGTTATGAGGGTCATGTGGCTGAAATTTGAGACCAATCCGGCTTGCGTACGATTTTTCCCGATTTTCCCAAGTTTGGGGGTATTTTAGTCATTTCGGAAGGTTCGTGAATCCGGCGGGGTTCAATGAGACCATATTTGGAATCCTCGCATTATCATCTTCGTGTCGGTAGGTTTTCGCAACAATCGGACACCCGGAGCATGGCGAAAAGGGCTTATGACAACTCGGAAAAAGTATGTCATCTTCCCACGGGAGGGCTTTTGTTCAAAATGCTCTTTAAGGGGGTGGAGTGCTCTACGGGCCTGCGGGGCGCCGGGACACTGAGCTAGGGACGGAGTGTGTTGGCTTGTGGCCATCCCCTTGCACACTCAAAGCTATGTAATGAGGCATAAACCAAGCGAACGGAGTGTCCTTCTCCCTATTCATTTGTCCCTTCCGGTCCGTAGTGCACGGAGGCTTCCTGTGTGGAAGGATCCTGTGATCCGGTATGCACGGGTGCTTCGATGACATACGATATTGGCGTGCGGACATGTTGTACATGGACTTGTTGTATGGGCGATAAGTCTTCGATGTCCCGCTATCTTTACCCAAGCGTGCCAAACGAGGGTTTAATGTTGGAAGGCTGGCATGTTGGCCAAGAGTGGCAAGCATGCGTCGCACGGTTTCGGCTGGAGAGCCTCCGGCCCGTGACACAAGGCATGTTAGTAATAGAGGCCAAATTTATTAGCCGCTTCCAGCATTGGGATTGTAAGGATAAATTGGGGTTGGCATAAACAACTGTGCAAATCCAATTCCCTCGTTGCTGATCTTCGACTCCAAAATGGATGAATTGATTATGAACAGCCAAGATTTTCAGGGAAACTTGTCGTGAATTCCATAGGATCCATATTCCATCTGCAAATTCAATCGCTTCAACTCAAATAAAATGAGGCCAACTAATCTGTTTTATTACTTTTGCTACCCTTTCATTACTAACTCTAGTCTCCAAAAGAGCAATTATATGAAGATTATGTAAACGGACCATGTCTTTTATTAGATGAAGGAGGTTGGGTTTTTCTTGTACCCCTGCAATTCCAAATAAAAATATTCATATGGAACAGAATGAAATATAAGTAACTAAATCTTTATATAGGCAAGGCCATAGAAAGCCATCACAAAAGGTGGTATTCCACCTTTGTAGCTCCCAAATTTACTATTGTAGCACCATGGTCAATAGTTGTCATATTTTGCTGAGCCCACCTAATTACTTCCAATGTTGTAAGGTTAGGAGGTTTACTAGGTTGGGGATTATTCTGGGCATTATAGGGAATGTTTAGGTTTCCATTTTCTATGGTTAGGGTAGTATAAGTGTTTTGTACTATACTTGGTCTTATGGCAGGTGAAGTTTGCATGATACTATTTCTAGCTGAGGGTCCCCTTTCTGGTACTATCTTTATTGTGGGTGGGGCGGGGGTATTAGCAATTGCCTCAGTATTAGTTTTGACATTAAGTGCCGAGTGTGCATGGGACTTATCTAAAGGAGAGGCCTTTTCATGCTATTTGTTTTTTTGTTTTGTTCCGGGGTTTAAGTTGTCCACCTCCATATCCTGTGGGCCCTTCACACCAGTGGTATCATTCATAGCAGTTAATTTTTCCTCATCGTGAGAGAGATTATTGAGAACTGCATATCTAGTCCTCGAACTAGGGTCTGGTCTCTCCACTTCTTTAATTATAGTGTTTTTCTCCTTCAAACTGGCACCTTTACCATTGGAGTTTTGATTAGTTTTAGGGGATGTGTGGGTCCTTCATTTTTAGCATTGAACCATCATCCATGACCCAAAGTCTTCTACACCTACCACCTTCTGTGAATTCTCTGGATTTTGAGCTTCAAAAATGGGGTTATTCTCGCCATGGTTCCTAATTTGGTTAGACAGAAGTAACAGTGGGCACTAGTCTTTGTGGTGTTCGTAAATCCCACAATTGAAACACACTATTGAGCCTTTCATATTGGACATGCCTTATTTTGCCCCTTAATTTGTATTTTCTGGCCAATTGCTTTTTCAGGTCTATTTTAATACAAATGTGTGCAAATTTGCCTTTCTCAACATCTGCTCCTTCCTGGTCCAAGGTCAGTGTGTGGGCATCCACCTTTAGGGTCTTACCAAAGTTACTACCTAGTTTCTAGAGGAAGTGTTTGTTATAGCATACAATTGGGAGGCTGGGGACCCTAATGCAGACCAGTATCTTTCTAAATTCCGTGGTGAAAGGATCAAATTCTGGAAATCATCACTGCACCATTAGATAATGATTGGAGATTACCTAAGGTCCTTCTATCAAGGCAAAGTTGTAATATTTGGGATTAATAAAGCGAGCTAAAAAACAATCATTCCCTATATCAATGAAGTCCATTCTGCCATCCTTCTGCCACAATTTCAATAGGCAAGTTTTGAGAAAATGGAATCCCAGAGTTTTACCTAACAACTTGTCCACTAGGGATAATCTCCCTGGTTTGCACAGTTCCTGCCATTCCTCCTCTAAGATTTTTATCATTGGGCACAGTGCATTCTCAAGGTGACCCTTGTCTTCAATTTCCTGCAAATCCTCCTCCTCTTCCCAGGAATGGTCCTCATCCATAATTAGATCATCCTCACTTTGGTCACCAGCATTGCATCCATTTACTTGGAGGAGCATGTCCTTATAAGAAGATTTCTGGAATTATGGTACAGAGTCAGGAATCCCTTCCTTTGAAATCACTAGAACTGGCCGATCCTCCATGTTTGTATCCAATTGCAAGCCATCTCCTTTTTCCTTTTTGCAACTGCATTGTAGCAAATCATCCTCCTTCAGTGATGCTTCAGGTCAAGGTTCACAGAGCAGTTCGGTGCCTCCATGGTTAGGGTTTTTTTTTATGATATCACATTATATTTTTTAATATATGCACCAAACAAACGTTGAGATAGAATAATATATCAGCTTTTATTATGCTTTAAATGAGTCCTAACCATACGCCATGCATGATTTATACAATAGATGCCCAAATAATTAAAGTATAACCGCAAAAGTATAGTAAAAAAACGTTCAAGAATATACTATAAATGTTTAATAATATATGCTTTATCTTCACATTAAATAAACATATACCAGACATAATTTATCAAGTAAATAGGAAAGGTAATAAAATCAATTAGAAAAAGAAAGGTAACAAAGTGGTAAAAAATGAAAAGATTTACCAGTGAAAGGAAAGAAGTCAAACGATAGTAACAAGAATTAGGCAGTATTTAAGGGTGGATTGATTACATTAATTAAACTGATATTTTTATCCAACAGTGAATTTGAAAATTTGAATTCCACTAGATATTTCCTTCCTTTCCAAACAGGACAGTGAGGTTAACTACGTAAAAAATTACACACGTGCCAACACATGATTGGTTGAGTAGAAAAAGGCCCTCCATTTAATAGTTGATTGTGTATAAATTCCTCGCATCGACGTTTATGGAAAAGCTTTTAAAAGTCATAGCCAGCCGTTGACAGAAAATTAATAAAAATAATATTATCTTTGTTCTAAGTTTTTATATAAATAATAAAGTCTTATTGTCTTAATTTCATTGTTCTGAAATCTCATTTGCCATTCACAGCTCAAGAACTAGTTTTGCTGTTTAACCTTAATTTATTTTGTGACCCAGGTTCGTGTGTAAAATTGAGATTGAATGTATAGAGAATTTATGATTCCTAAAAATGTTTGATTTTGATTGAGAAATGTTCTTTGATCTTGTTTCAATTTTATATTCTTGCACTTTTTTGAGCTTGTTGATTTCATTTTCTATTGTACTAATATGTATTTTTTAATTGTAGGATTGAATTGATTTAGAGTAAAGCTTTATCTTTCAAGATGAGTGGTACAGAAGCCAGCAGAGCCACCATGAATTATGATGATGGTACAATTCCTGATCCTAATTTACTTTCAAATTCACATACTTTTATTTAAATTTAAGGATTTTTTTTTAGTATTTTATCTGATATTAATTTTTACTGAATATGTTACGATGGATTTTAAAAATAAAATAAAATGTTGAAAGCGATAGCACAAAATTTCTGCGAGATGATTTTACGATTTTCTTTTCGATGTGCGAGAGATTGATATTTTGAGCGGGGGAAAAAGACTCAATCTAAAATTAAAAATATGGATTTCCTGCATAAAAAGTCCACTTTTATACAAATGAATTTTTTTAAGTTATATAAATGAATATTTGATATTAACAAAAAATATTTCAGTTTTTTTTTATAAATGAATTTTAACATTTAAAAATAATCATATTAATTTGAAAATGATTTTTGAAACATTTAAATTGAGTCGAGATGGTGATAATTTTGAGAAGTCTAGAATCAATTATATATATGTATAAAACAAGGCATTTAGTTTTATATGTTTAGTTACTTTTTAGATGTTCTTCAGAATTAGTTGTCTCCGAAATCAATTATATCAATAAAAACAACTTTCAAACAGGATTTAAAACATAAAAAGAGAGCTGATACGTTAAGCATATATACTTTATATTAGCGTAATTACTCAAAATTATGTCATTGCATGCACTAACTGAAATTGTTTGATATGATGAAATCCATTCGGTTGAGGGATCAAATCCCAGTCCTTTTTCAAATATCGTTTATATTCAAAATAGTACAGATGAAGAGGAAGCACATCAAAGCAACCGAACCGTATGTATTTATTTACATCTTGGGATGAAACTCTTTTATATTATTTAATTATTCATAATTAAATATAATTATTTATTATGATTTTCTTAACAGAGAGAGCGGAAAGTAATGTGAATGCCCCAAGGATTGAGACGTTATATTGGCAGAATCATCTGCAAGTATTTTGACAATAAAAAGTTCTGGGCAGTGTAAAAGACTGTGATGTAGAGACTATATTCTTCAAAGTATGACTCTTTTTTTTATCGTTAACCTCGTTCATTTTTTATATACAACACGTTTTTTTTTTTCATTTTTTCCTTTTATTTACTTTCTGAGGATTTTCAATACCACTTATCACATTTTATCCAAATCATGATAATATTTGTATATGGATCATGAAATTTAATTAGAGTTTTCTTATATTTATCCTCTTTGTACTTTCACTCAATTTATTCTCGCTCACAAAATAAGTAAAAATCGTAAGATTCAATTTTTAATTCTATCTATGAGTGAGTGCAAGTAAATGTAGATTTAGAAATATGAGTTTGGCATTTTTCTGCAACTTAATCGTATCTCTATAACATTTCTTACTATCTAACAAAGTAAGACTTTTGTTAAATTTACTTCTTTTCTTGTGGTGTTAGTATTAATTAAGTTGTTTTTTTTTTAAAATACAGGTTGAATTTGACAATGGGATTTCCGTGGAAATGAAAGAAAATGAAATCCTCTGGCACTTAGCAACGTTCGAGCATATAATGGGAGACCAACAGAGGTACAATAATTTTTTTTTCTTTTTAAATTTTATTAAGGGCATAAAGGAGTGGAAATACTTGTGGAATGCAAATGAAATTTTAAAAACAAATCTTGAACGTCCGAGCAGTATAAGTAGTGAAATGTGAATGTGACTCTTTGATAAATAATTATGATATGATGCTTTCATAAACTTATTAGCTTAATAATTGGATGAGTGAAGGGTTGTGCCAAGGAGTTACAAGTCAACATAGCCGAAAGAAAAGAAAAAGAAGAGACATGAACAGGTTCTTGCCTATAGCCTACGCAGAAAATGCGTGACATTGTTTTCATTAACCCGCTGCTTTGACTGGGGTTAGTATTGTTAAATGCAATTTTAGTCATAAAAATCTTTTATATGTATCCATATGTGTAAAAAAAATGTTACTTATTTTTTTGTAAATATTTTGTTTAGGTCGACAAGGAGAAGCTGGATTTGGACAACGCATCATGCCCCGGATAATTTTATAAGGAATTTGATCTTTCAAGAGATCAAATAATTTTATTATTAGATTTTTTTATATTACGATTTGAAAAATAATTGGCTTCTAAGAAGTTAAATTTCTTTGTAGAATTACTCTTATGTAAATTGTAGGCAATTCAAAAAGCTGCATTTTTTGTGACCTTGTTTTTATCGTGGGAAACTATGATTAATGAATCATTTATTATTTGGTTTAGGTTATGGAACATGATTGTTGTTGTTGTAACTAGTATTTGTTTCTCTGCCTTCGAAATTATTATAGATTCATGTTTGTCATAATTTAATAATTTATAGATTCATGTTTGAGCTGTCGGGTGCTGTCCAGAAGTCAATATTTTTCCCGAAGGTCAAAATTAATTACTTTAAGTTGATGGCTTTCAAGTCTCGTTCAATTAAACCAATAGCTAATGAACTCTTTCGACATTGTTATACTAATAAATTAGAAAGTATGTATCATCAAATAAATATAATTATTGCATATTTTAACTAAAATTAAAAAAATTAATTATTTTTAATGCGTAGCATTTAATGATGGAGTAAAATTTATTTATTAAAATGCACGTAACCCCTTATCCTATTTATATACAGTGAAATTTTTTGACATTTAATTTAAAAAATACAATTAAACATTTAAATTATACATATTGTACTAAAAACTTCCATCCAATATTTTTCCTTCCAAATCTTTGATGGTAGACGAGCCTTGTGCTAGTTTTTTAGTGTGATTGATAGCATAAAAACTAATTTTTTAAATAAATTTTATATTCAAAATAGTTTTTAAATTAAAAATGGGAAATAGTAATTTAATTCTACTTTTAAATTTAATGTTTTAACACTATTAAACATAGAATATTAATTTATGATATTTTTCAAATTAATTGTAAATAATCAACTATATAAAATTTGATTTTTTCTTCCCTTTTATGCTACGTATTTTCAGATTGGGGATAATAATTGTAGCTGTGAAAAAAGTTGCAGCTTATGATGAAGCAACTCCAATCAGTACATCTTCATTTGACCACTCAATTTTGTATCTTAATTTCAAATTTGGATACTTGAAGCGTTGAACAAAGGAGAAATTCCATTAACAAGCTATCCTATGGAGGTTTTCAACAAGGGTATTCTTGAGAGGTGTCTCAAGCTATACAATGAATGGACCAGGAAGTTGGGTTTATCTCACCATTACGGAAAAGCTATGTAGAGTGTTTAAAGAATTTCATATCGGAATGTGACAGATGTTTTATGGACTGCCATAATAAATATTTTATAACATCAGTTATAAAATTATCATGAAAAAGAAAAATAACATAGGTCTTCATAAAAAAAACTCATTATCATTTCTTGTAAGATAAATTACCTAATAATTAGTGCAAAGTTTAATATATTAATTTTTAATAAGTAATTGAAATAAAATATTTTTGTCAAATATTTTTTTAAACTTAGTTTTTGGTTCCTTACTAAAATATTTAAAATCAAAATTGAATAAACTTAGTATCATGTATAAAAATAAGTATTTTGAGTTAAAAATTTTGAAATCTTATAACTTCATGCTTGGTTGTCCGTTTAAAGTAAATTTTATGTCCATTTAATATAATTTTTTGATATTTATTCATTTGTACAAAAATTTAATGGGTTTTGCCCTTTTCAAAATTGCAAAAAATGGCTGTTTTTATGAATTATTTTAAAATTTTCTATCTTTTATCATTGTTTAGTTGTTTTGATTTTAACTATAATATTTTATCAAATACATAATAAATATCTAATACTTTGATATAGCCTTAGAAGTTATATAAGAAAAATACAAATAAAAATCTCTTAAAAATAAGATTAAAAAAATAAAAAATGAAGATCCGAGAGAAATAAGAGCAAGAAAGGGCACCTTAGAAGGAGTATAAATAGTTTATCAAACACATAATAAACACCTAACACTTTGGTACTATCTTAGAAGTTATATAAGAAAAATATAAATCAAAATCTCTTAAAAACATACAAAAAATTAAAATAATAAAAAAGATGAAGATTTGAGAGAAATAAAAGCAAGAAAGAGCACATCTTATGTTTTGAATTAGAGTGACATTTGTTTTGTATTTAATGTTAGTTGAAGGAGTATTGGTAACTTATTGACATATGATGGAGGACAAATAAACTTATAGAGTTATGTAGTAGAGATTGAACTTGAAGAGTGATAATGAGGAGAAAAAATAAGATATATTTTATTTATAATGCAAAAATATCACCATGTCAAATATTCTTACTAGATTTCATTGTTTTTAGATGTTGGTTATTTCTAAAAATGGCATTTTAAGTTTCTTTATTTTCTCAATGACTTTTCAATGCTATACATTTTAATGTTAGTTACGTTATGTTAAAAATTGATGTTTTATATATTTTTAATAATTTTAAAAATATCACTACATCCAAATAGATATTGGTTAATTCTAAAATCGATATATTTAATTACATCATTTTCTCAGTAACCTTTAGATGCCATATATTATAATGTTAGTTAGATAAAAAATCGATGTTTTAAGTTTTCTCATAACTTAAGAAATGTCATTGCATTTAAATAGATGTTGGTTAATTCTGAAATTGACATCTTAAGTTTTCTTATTTTCTTAACAAACCTTCAAATACCATACATTAAAACATCGGTTAAGTGAAAAATTGTCATGTTAAGTTTTTTAGTGCTTGTAAAATGCCATCACATCTAAATAATGTTAGTTAATTTTAAAATCGATATAATAAGTTTCCTCATTTTTCTAATATCATTCAAATGTCATATCTTATGACATCGGTTAAAGAAAAAATCATCATCTTAAATTTTGTAAGAATTTCAAAAATGCCACTACATTAAAATAGATGTTGATTATATTTACTAACTATTATTTTATTAGTTTTAATAATTTAAAAAATATCACTACATTAATATAAACATCAGTTTTCTGTTTTATCAACATTTATTTTTTGATGTAAAATCGCAATACTGTAATAGTGACTCATAAAGAGGAATCTGTTTAAGAGGTCCATGTAAGGTCTACAGAGGAAGCAATGCAAGCCCCTTTGAGGAGCAACACTTTGGCCGTTGCTATGCAAAGAAAACAGTCTTGCAACCGGGTGAAGAAATAGAAAAGGTACAGTTCAAATATGTCACAGATTCATAAGTAGACAATCTTGCCACATATTTATTTGATTTTTGGGATTTTGTTCAGTGAGTGAAAAAGTACTGATCTCATTTAATAGGGGTAAAGATTGGTTGTTTATTTTGTTAAAATATATGTCAATATTTAGCTAAGCTAGCAATATAAGATAAACATGGAAGGGCAGCCCTAGTTTATTTTCCGTTTTTATCTGTTCTGCTTTGATCTGAATGCGATTATTTAAAACTTGCGTATGTGTGTGTATGTGTGGGAACAAGAATTTCATTAAAATTCTAGCTTTTAATTATGCAGGTGTATAAGAAAGCCATTCTGAAAAATGAATAGGGATCTTCAATGATCTGTGAGTTGGTGTATGCGAGGTGTGAGGACATAATGGATCAGCTCCAAGTTCTCAGGCTTGCTTCCACGGCAAAATTCAATGCAGGTTTCCTGCAATGCAATCAAAGTTTTGAGCATGAATGTATTGGACCATCAAAAGCAAATGATGAGCAACGTACGGCTAAGGTCTGGCACAACGTTGTGTCATGTTTTCTCCGTTTTCATTAATTATCAGAGTAGGCTTGAACTCGGACCTTCACAATGGAGTATCCCATACTCAACCTATGGATATCCCCTTGGAGACATTGAATATTAGAAGCTATGTTCAGTACTTGAATATACTATGTTCAGTACTTGAATATAATATTGTTTCTGTTCATTTGTCTGACTCCATTCTTAACGACACTTCGACAGGTTTTATACATATTCCAATCTAGCGTCATCAGTGATTAACCGTAAACAAACTTGTCATGAAAAGTAGAAAGAGTTGTCTTTATGATTTTATCAAGTAAAATATTTATTTTATTTCAATACATTTCCTTGTAGATACTACTGTTACTAATCTGTGAATATGCAGATGTTGGGGAAGTCACGCGCTCTGTTTATAAAGGAATACAACCAAAGGCTCTTCAATTGGTTGGTGGCTTTCTCCCTTGTCATGGTAGTGATTGGCCCATTTGTTATAAAGTTCATTTTGATTGAAATTGGAGCACGGATACTCTTCATATTTCTGGAAACCTACACAAGAATGTTTTGGTCAGCTGAATCACTTTACTGCAATCCAATTTGGCATTTTATAGTTGCAAGTTGGGAAACTATTGTTTACAGTCCAATCCTGGATCTTGGCAGGTAATTAAAACCTTTTCCTTTCAAATTTCCAGATTTTTTTTCTGGTTTTCTGCATGGGAGCTTCCAACAAAGGATACCCTTCTGAGATATCTTTTTATTTTTGTTGATTGAAACAGATGGGCTATTCCGCTTGGTGTAATGTTATCATTATTAAGTCTTTATTGAAGGTGTTATGGGAAAAGGAAACAGGGATCCCGATGGCTATTACCTCTATACAATTACTATAAAAATGTTTCCAATTGGCCAACAACAGACTAAACAGTGGTAATTGCATGCATTATTTAATTTATCCTTTTTGCTTAGGAGTGCTAATTTATGACATGGCTTTTTAATCCAATATGAACCCAATATATTTATTGGGATTCGGATTAACATGTTAATTTATTTAAGAATTTATATTAAATTTTTAAAAATATTTTTTAAAAATAATTAATAATTAAATTATAAATAAGTATACATAATAAATATATAAAATTTTTATTCTAATAAAATGATAATAAAAGTTTAAAAATAATATTTTATAAATAATTAAAAATATTTTTATAAAAAAAATAAATAATTATATTTAATAAGTAGTTTTTAATGTAAATTTTATTAATTAAAATTATTAAACGAATTATATGAATGACTCATTTTAACATGTTTAATAAATAAGTTTACTTGAAATCCTCACCCCTACTTCCAGCAAGCTTTTTCTTTTTGTATGCAGAGCTCGCTGCCACTTTCCCCCTCCCTTTTGGGGCTTGAGAAATTCTTTGTAGGGCAACAAAGTTGTTAAGAGGAGGAATGGTGCCTTCTTCATAGAGTTATGTGCTGCTATGATCCATTGAATTTACAGAATTGTATTGCTTCACACAATCATTTCTGTTGGATCCAAAGTGTATACTCTGATGCACAACCATCTTGTATTCATTTGTAAACTTGGTACAAGTCAATTAAAAGAAAAAGGGTAATCCACATAATTTATTGTTATTTGCCTCTTATTATAATTTCACTATCCAGTATGAAAGGTGTAAAGTTCACATGACATCCACTGACTTATATATATGTTTAAGATACACCAGTGTTGACGATTATCAATTAATAATTCTCTAATTGACTATTGTATATGTATTTATTTGTTAAAAAAAAATCACCACAAGGCTACTGCTAATAATAGGCTTCATCGTGGCCTAGTTGCAATTGTTAAAGTTCATAGAAGTTTCTGAATTGGAAGTTCAGATTTAGAATTTGAAATCTGACGGTGAAAAAAATTTGATTCAATAACTTGAGAAATCTCCACAGGATTTAGTCTTTATATGATGAGTCAATGTTCAGAGGAACTGGAACATAAGCGTTAAGGTCGGTAGCAATTAATTGCGTTGGAGGCTCCTTAAGCTGGTAATACACACTTAATTAACATTAAAAGTGAAAAAAAATTAGTAAGCTTCGTTCAAAATGTGGATATACGAGTTACTTTGTTTCAAATTCCATGAAACTTCATTCTAGAACATATTAAATTATACTCTTGAAGCGTTGTCTTTTTTATTTTCAAAGTTGGAAAGAACTTCTTTAATATTGTGGTCTAGTATAACTCACATCATGTAGTTATCAAACAATTCAAACTATCATATTTTAATTTCTTTCATCTTGTATATATTCTCTTCCATGAGCTAGCGTGATGTTTGGAGATGTTACGTTACTATAATTTCTCATAATTTACTAATGCAGGATACGTTAACAAGGGACATTAAGATTGGGTAGAACATGAAAATACACACTCAAAAAAAAAAAAAAAAAGATAGAGATAGTAGTAAACAAGGTTATAGCTTTGGAAGCAGATCACATTTTAAATTGAAAAGTTTGTTTACAAAAGAGGCATTAATTAGGGGTACTGAGAATTCGAGCCAAAGCCTTCGAGTTAAGTTCTACAATAATTAACCAATTTTCTACAAGTTTAGATATCTCCCCTTCTATTGTTAACTGTTTCCTTTGTAGAGAAAAAAATGCACTTATATTAAGGTTAATGGTTTATGAAATGCAAGTTGTATACTCTTAATTATGAAAGTAAAATTTTGAGCTAGCATTATTCTAAACGTGTTTAATTAGGTTATATATATATATATATATATATATATATATATATATATATATATAACCACAACTTTAAATAAAAAAGATAAATAGTAGACATTTAAAATATATGATAAAATTTTTAACAGATGATATTCATTGATTTGTTATGCAAGTGCAATAATACCATTGTTAAACTAACATTAAATAAATAGTTAAATAAATAATGAATAAATAAAATCTATACTAAGTATTCCTATTTGGATGACATGATATATTGATAGTATCAAATAAGATGATAAAAATGATAATTTAATGTTTGATAGTCAACGGTTTAAGAAAACAATAATATAATATGGCCAATTATTTGTTTTCAAATGTATATAATATGAAAGTATTAAAAGGTTTTTGTTTGGACAACATTTTTCTTGTGGTGGGTAATTAGATCTAACAATTTTGACCTATATCCATTTATCCATCCATATCCATTCTTATTTTGACCCATTCATATCTATTCATTTCAACTTTAGGATAAACATGAGTTAGGTCATTATTGACCAATTGAAATAAGGGTCATATTGGATCAATACATGGATAACTATTTATTTATTTATATTTATAAGAAGTAGACTTATGCATTATATAAAATGATATTATAAAATAAAGAAAATATTATAATAAAATATCTTCAAAAATTTAATATAATTTAAATATTTTTAAAATTAATTATTTGAAATAAAATATTATAATATTTTTATATGCGTAAAGATATTAATTTCTTTTATAAAAAAGTATAATTAAGTCCAATGTTCGTACTAAAATTCATATAATTTACTATTTTTACTATTAAAACTTTAAAATAATCTCAAAGTTACTTTTTTTAATTTTTAAATAAAAAATCTTACAATGTTATGTGTTACATGTAATGTATCATATAATTATACATTAGATCCCTAGCTATACTCTATAAATATCAACACACTAGTAATATTAGTTTTTATTTTCCATGTGATACTTTTACAAATTGAAGTTTGATTGTTGATGTTTAAGCAATTTTAAAAGTGCAATTTATCGTTGTAAAATAATTCATATAATTTATAATTTATAATTTTTTTTAATTTTATTATAATGTCTATTTTAAATTAAATAAGTTTTATTATATGTATATTAATATTAAAATATTTAATCAACTACATTTAATATTAAAATAATTATAAGAAATTAATGGTAAGAAAATGAGATAAAAAATTATAATTTTAAAAAAGAAATAAAAATAAAGAATAGAATTTTTGATAACCTAAGTTTATTTTAAATAATAGCAATAAACATTAAATAATGATAAAAAATAATAATGATTTAATGGGTAAATGGATGGATTATATTAATCATATATTCAAAGATGATGGATTATCCATAACCCATTTAAAATTTTATATTAGGTTCTAAATGGATAAGTGGATTAGCAATGACTTATTCACTTTTGATCTAATCCATATCTATCCTAACCCTTTTATTTGCCCCCTTTAGTAATGGTCAATGATAATGGCAATAGATAGTGGTGAATGATAATCAATAGTGATGAATAATCATCAATGGTTATAGGTAGCAATGAATGATAATTAATGACAATAAATAGTGATAAATAGTGGTTAATGATTGTGAGTAGTAGCAACTCATGGTCAATAATAATTGGTAGTGGTGAGCAATGATTTATGGTATAGGCGATACTAAAAATGGGAGAGAAATTTTGCTCTTATCTTATTGGATTATTGGCTTATTTCATAGTGAAAGGAGGTAATTTTTATTTATCTTAACAAGATAAAATAACTTAATTAGATTATATTATCCTATTTAATATATGCACTAAACATATGTTCAGATAGAATAGTATATGAACTTTTATTATGCTTCGAATGGGTCCTAATATTACGCCACCCATGATTTACACAATAGAAGCCCAAATAATTGTAGTATTGCAAAAGTATAGTAAAAAAAACATGTTTAAGAATATACGATAAATATTTAGTAATATATGTTTTATCTTCACATTAAATAAACATATACCAGACATAATTTATAAAGTTAATAGGAAAGATAATAAAATCAATTAGAAAAGGAAAGATAATATAACGGTAAAAAATGAAAAGATTTACCAGTGAAAGGAAAGATGTCGAACGAAATTAATAAGAATTAGGCAGTATTTAGGGGTGGATTTATAACATTACTTAAACTGAAATTTTTATCCAACTGTGAATTTCAAAATTTGAATTCCACTAGATATTTTCTTCCTTTTTAAACAGGACAATGAGTTTGACTACATAAAAAATTAGATACGTGCCAACACATGATTGGCTAAGTAGAAAAATGCTCTTCATTTGATAGTTGATTGTGTATAAATTCCTCGCATCGACACTTATGGAATTGTTTTAACAAGTCATAGCCAGCCGTTGACACAAAATTAATAAAAATAATATTATTTTACTGAAAGTTTTCATTTAAATAATGAAGCCTTACCGTCTTAATTTCATTGTTCTGAAATCTCATTTGCCATTCAAAGCTCAAGAATTAATTTTGCTGCTTAGCCTTAATTTATTTTGTGACTCAGGTTTGGGTGTAATATTGAGGTAGAATGTATAGAGAATTTATTATTTTTAAAATGTTCGATTTTGATTGAGAAATGTTCTTTGATCTTGTTTCAATTTTATTTTCTTGCACTTTTTGAGCTTCTTGTTATCATTATTGTACTGAATTATATATGTATTTTTTAATTGTGGGGTTGAATTGATTTAGATTAAAGCTTTATCTTTCAAGATGAGCGGTACAGGACCCAGCAGCAGAGCCACCATGAATCATGATGGTACAATTCTTGATCCTAATTTACTTACAAATTCACGTACTTTTTTTATTTAAATTTATGGATTTCTTAGTGTTTTCTCTATAATTTTTGCTCTATAAGATACGATGGATTTTTTACAAATAAAATAAAATGATGAAAATGATAGCACAAAATTTCTGTTGGGCGAATTTACGATTTTCTTATCAATGTGGGAGTTAGTGATATTTTGAGCGAGGGAAAAAAAAATTCAATCTAAAATTAAAAATGTGGATTTCTGGCATAGAAAGTTCACTTTTATACAAATGAATATTTGATGTTAACAAATTTTTTTCAGTTTTATTACAAATGAATTTTAGCATTTAAAAATAATCATATTAAATTTGAAAATGGTTTATGAAACATTTAAATTGAGTTGAGATGATGATAACATTGAGAAGTCTAGATATGTATAATATATAGCATTTAGTTTTATATGTTTAGTTACCTTTTAGATGTTATTCAAAATTAACCGAGTCTTTAAAATCACAATAGCAATACAGCCCCTTGAAGAAGCAACTTCTTTTCTCAAGATTATTTTTCCGAAATCAATTATATCAATAAAACCGACTTTCAAACAGGATTTAAAATATAAAAAGACAGTTGCTACATTAAGCATACACTTTATATTAGCGCAATTAATCAAAATTATGTCATTGCACTAACTGAAATTGCTTGATATGATGAAATTTATTCAGTTCAAGGATCAAATCTCATTCCTTTTGCAAGTATCATTTATATTCAAGATAGTTCAGGCGACGAAGAAACACATCAAAGTAACCGAGCTGTATGTGCTTATTCACATCTTGTGATGAAAACTCTTTTGTATTATTTAATTATTCGTAATTAAATGTAATTGTTTACTACGATTTTCTTAACAGAGAGAGCGGAAAGTGATGCGAATGCCACAAGAATTGAGGCGTTATATGGGCAGAATCATCAGCAAGTATTTTGACAATCAAAGAGTTTTGGGTAGTGTAAAAGATTATGATGCAGAGACTACCTGTTTCAAAGTATGATTTCCTTTTTATTATTAACCTCATTGATTTCTGATATATAATGTGTGTTTTCATTTATCTTTCTTCAATTTACCTACTTAAGATTTTCTATACCACTTATCATATTTATACAAGTCATGATTATGTGTTTGTATATAGACGATGAAATAAAATTAGGGTTTTCTTGTATTCATCCTTCTCGTACTTACATTAAATTTATTGTCACTCGCAAAATACGTAAAAATAGTAAGATTCAGATTTTAATTCCATTTACTTTATGAGTGAGTGGAAGTTAAATGTAGAGATAGAAATACAAATTTAACATTTTTCTGCGACTCATTACATGCCTATAACATCTCTCACTAACTAGCCAAATAAGACTTCTGTTAAATTTACTTTTTTTTTTTTGTGATGTTAGTATTAATTAAGTTTTTTTTCCCATACAGGTTGAATTTGATAATAGGATTTCAATGGAAATGAAAGAAAATGAAATCCTCCAACACCTGGCTACATACGAGCAAATTACGGGAGAGCAACAAAGGTACAACAATTTTTTTCTTTTTAAATTTTGTTAGCAACATAGGGGAGTGAAATGTGAACTCTTTGATAAATAATTATGATGCTTTCATAAGCTTATTAGCTTAATAATTGGATGAGTGCAGGGTTTTGCCAAGTAGAGTTGAATCCGTTACAACTCAACATAGCCAAAAGGAAAGAAAAAGAAGAGACAAGAACAAGTTCTTGCCCATAGCCTACGCAGAAAATGCGTAACAATATTATCAATAACCCGCTGCTTTGACTGGGGTTAGTATTGTTAAATGCAATTTTAATTATAAACATCTTATATATATATATATATATATATATATATATATATATATATATATATATATATATATATATATATAAATGTCAAAAAATGTTAATTATTTGTTTGTAAATATTTTGTTTAGGTCGACAAGGAGAAGCTGAATCTGGACAAAGCATCATGCACGGAATCATTTTTTAAGGAATTTGATCTTTTAAGGGATCAAATAATTTTATTATTAAGTTATTTTTTTTTCATTACGATCTGAAAAATACTTGGCTTCTAAGAAGTCAGATTTCTTTGTAGAATTACTCTTATGTAAAGCTGCATATTTTGTGACCTTGTTTTTATCGTGGGAAACTATGATTAATGAATAATTTATTGTTTGGTTTAGGTTGTGGAACATATTTTGTTTCTCTGCCTTTGAAATTATTATGCCATTGAGCATGCAAAATTATTGTCATAATTTAATAATTTATAGATTCATGTTTGCGCTGTCGTGTGCTCGTCCAGAAGTCAATATTTTCCCGGAAGGTCAAAATTAGTTACTTTTAGTTGATGGCTTTCAAGCCTCGTTACTCTTTTATGTCAATAAATTAGAAAGTATGCATCATCAAATAAATATAATTATTGAATATTTTAACTAAAATTAAAAAAATTAATTATTTTTAACGTGTAGCATTTAATGGTGGAGTAAAATTTATCTAGTAATTGGTGCAAAGTTAAAGATGTTAATTTCTAATAAGTAACCAATGTAAAAAAATTTTTCCAAAAATTTTTTTAAATTGATTTTTGGTTCCTTGTTAGAATATTTACAATCAAAATTGAAAAAATTTAATATCCTACAAAAAAATTTTTAAATTAAAAATTTTAAAAAGTCATAATAATGTGCTCAATTATCAATTTAAAGCAAATTTTATATTAATTTCATGTAACTTTTCAAAATTTATTAATCTATGCAAAAATTCAAGAGATTTTATCCTTTCCAAAATCATAAAAAATGATTATTTTTGTGAATTTTTTCATTTTCTCCATATTTTATCCTTTCCACATACTCATGGGTTTGGAACCCATGAGTATGTGGCAAAATGCAAGTCATTGGATGAGTGAAGCCGTTGAATTAGTCAACTCATCTAATGACTTAAATTTAGTTACATTCTCATGGGTTCTAAACCCTTAAGGGTAACATAGAATTCCCCAACATTTTATTAAACATATAATAAATATCTAGCATTTTGATGTAACTTTTGAAGTTAGGGGAAGACTATGGTACATTTGGCAAATTTTGGGTGCCGAAACCCAGGGCATCTGGTAGATCTATGTACAGTCACGTAAATGCATATCAAAGTAGCCATCAATACTATATGACCAAAATCTCATGGGAAAATTGCAGAAAAAGCCCTAGTGCAAGTGATGATGTGAAATGAAAATCCACACAATTTCCATTGATTTGTCAAAACTTACTACCACACTAGTTAATAGAAATATTGCATTGGTTTGTTGATAAAAACAGTTATTACTACACAATCAATACAATTTTCGGCACAATTGCTTAGTAGAACATCTAATATTAATTAAAGAAATATAGCAAGACTAAAAGCTTGATTGTTTACTTTTATATTCCACCAATAATTATCTAACTTCTTTACTTTCATATTCCACCAATAACTATCTAACTAACCTTTGGTTTACAATTAATTTAGAGCAACAAATATGACCGCATTATCATGAATTACCATTTCAATTTCTAATTTATCTTCAATGTCATTATTAATGTCATATATGCACTCATATGACTTGTTTGTACATACACAAAAATAATTGACAATTAAATAAATGATTACACATAAGTAGTATTTATTTGGATATGGTACAAAATAGTCATTTTTAGTTTTTAGATACTTATAACAAATTTTAAAGTATTATTGTTTGCAAAAGCAAATGTATATAATACTATTTAAATTTATATTTGTCATTTAAATAAATAATATATACTCCTCTCATTTTTTATTATTTGTCACAGTTAGTCACTTTTACAGATTTTAAAAAAATAATTTAATTTATTTATTTTTGGCAAACTTTTTAAGACTATCCTTCATGTATAAAATTTAAGATAATTAAAAATAAAAAGGAAAATATGATAAAATAAATGCAAGTATGTCAAGAGTGTAGATTAATAAAATATTTATTAATAAAAAAAGAGGATAAAAATGAAAAAAAATAATACTTTATTAAAATTCTAAAGTGATTAGATTAAAAAAATGAAAAAAATTCAAAATGTGACAAATAATAAAAAAATGGAGGAAGTATTATTCACTAATCTATATTCTTATTTAAAATATATTCTAATTCTTGTTAATTATTTTTTCATAGATATGGAAGTTAAAATTTTATTTATTTATTTAGGATTTATATTTATTTTGATATAAACTAATTTTAAAACATTGTTCATAATTAAATTTGGAAATGTTAAAAGTTATTCATAAATTTGAAATAAAAATATTAGGTTAATGTGAGTATAAAATTTATACTTCATATTGTTAAAGAAAATAGGATATTGAAAGTAAAAGAATAGTAAAATTTGGTTATTATGGGTATAAAGTTAAAAATATCTCTTTCTAAATCACAATAAAAAAATAAACTAATGTCTTTAGTAGCTTATTTTTCAATTGAAATTGTTGATTATAATTGATTGTTGAGAATTTTCAAGCATGCAACTACACATTTTTAAAAAGAGAATAATCAATTATTTGATTCATCAATTGTGATTTCTTCTTGTTATACCAATCACACACTATATGTTATACACAAAATAGATAAGTTAGACTTGTTACATCATATGAATTTTTTTATGGAGTCAACCTTATTTTATATAAGAGTTTAAATTTGATTTAGTGATAATACTAAATATTTTACACTATCACTAAATAAGAAGAGGAAATTATTGAAAATGTAATGATAATTAAGATTTTTTAATAATTGTAAAAAATTCTTAATATTTTTTATTAATATCGCAATACTTGTTTATATGATAGTATAAATATAGTTTATACTATTAGTGGATTAAATTTGATTTTGCCTAAATTTATAAATATTTCAACTTCAACTAAAATTAAATAGTATTTTTGGATAAAATCATGCATAATTAAATTTTTGTTCAATCTTCTTAAGTCGGTGTTTTTCTTTCTCATTGAATGCCATTCTAAATTTTAGTATGTGTTTCATTATATTACCTTAAAAATTGAGAAGATTCTGATACAAAACTAAATCTTAATATTTTGCTTTGTACACTGTTTAGGTAATAATGACATGGAACACACCCCTTTTATCTTCAGTTCCTATATACATTTTTCAATGTTTGATAACTTGATGTTAATTGAAAGAATATTGGTAATTCACTGACATATGATTAAGGATAGATAAACATTTAGAGTTCTGCAAGAGAGTTAGACAAAGACTAAGATTAAGCTTGAAGAGTGATGATGAGGAAAAAAATTAAGATGTGCTTTATTTATAATATAAAAATATTACTATATCAATTATTCTTACCAAACTTCACTACCTTTAGATATCAGTTATTTCTAAAATTTACATCTTGAATTTTCTTATTTTCTCAATGAATTTTAAATATTATACATTTTAACATTGGTTAGGTTCAAAATTGATATTTTATATTTCCTAATAATTTCAAAAATTCATCACATCCAAATAAATGTTAGTTAATTCTAAAATTAATATTTTAAGTTACCTCATTTTCTCGGTAACCTTTAAATTCCATACACTATGATGTCAGTTAGGGAAAAAATTGACATTTTTAATTTTTTTATAATTTAAAAAATGACACTATATCCAAATAGATACTAGTTAATTATAAAATCAATGTTTTAAGTTTTCTTATTTTCTTAGCAAATCTTTAAATGCCATACCTTAAGATGTTGGTTAAATAAAAAACCATCATCTTAAATTTCTTAACAATTACAAATATATTACCATATTTAAATAGACATTAATTAATATTAAAATTGATTTTTTAAGTTTTTTGATTTTCCTAACATTCTTCAAATGTTATACTTTATTATGTCAGTTAAATAAAAAATCATCATTTTAAGTTTTTTAGGAATTTCAAAAATGTCATCTCATCAAAATAGATATTGATTGTATTTACTAATCATCATCTTATTAGTTCTAATAATTTCAAAAATCTCACTGTATAAATATAAATGTCAATTTTGCCTTTTACTTATGTCTATCCATTGAAGTAATATTGCAATTCCATAATGGTGTCTCTTAAGGAATCTTTTCAAGAGGCCCATGTAAGGTCTAGAGAGGAAGCGATGTAATCCCTTTTAATGAGCAATATTTTGGCCGTCGCCATGCAAGGAAGTCAGACTTGCAACCGGATGAAGAAATAGAAAAGGTACGGTTCAAATATATCACAGATTCATAAGTGGCAATCTTGCTACATATTTATTTGATTTTTGGGACTTTGTTTAGTGAGTGAAAAAACCACTGATCTCATTTAATGGGGGTAAAGATTGGTTGTTTATTTTGTTAAAATATATGTCAATATTTAGCTAAGCTAGCAATGTCTGATAAATATGGAAACGCAGCCCTGGTTGATTTTCCTTGTTTATCTGCTCTGTTTTGATTTGAATGCGATTATTTAACACTTGTGTATGTCTGTGTGTGTGGGAACAAGAATTTCATTAAAATTCTAGCTTTTAATTATGCAGGTGTATAAGAATTCTAAAAAATAAATATCGATCCTCAATGCTCTGTGAGTAGTCGTTGTATACAAGGTGTGAGGACATACTGGATCAGCTCCAAGTCTTCCTTCCATGGCAAAATCCAATGCAGGTTTCCGAAATGCAAGCAAAGTTTTGAGCATTAATGCATTGGACCATCAAAAACAAATTACGAGCAGCGTATGGCTAAGGTCTGGCACAACTTCGTTGTCATTTTTTTTTCCGTTTTCATTAATTATTAAGAGTAAGGATTAGCTTGTACCCTTTCCATTATCCCGCCCTATGGTGTCCCAGTAGGCTTGAACTCGGACCTTCACAATGGAGTATCCCATGGTCAACCTATGGATATCCCTTGGAGACATTGAATATTAGAAGCTATGCTCAGTACTTGGACCTTCACAATGGAGTATCTCATTTGTCTGACTCCATTCTTTATGAGACTTCGAGAGGTAATTGCAAGCATGCTTCAATTCATCCCTTCCAGCAAGCTTTTTCTCTTTGTATGCAGAGCACGCTGCCCCCCCTCCCTTTGGGGCTCGAGAAATTCTTTGGAGTGTGAAAAAGTTGTTAAGAGGATGAATGGCGCCTCCTTCGTAGCGTTATGCGTTGCCGTGATCCGTTGAACTTACAGATTTGTATTGCTTCACGCAATTATTTCTGTTGGATCCAAAGTGTATATCTTATGTTGTATAGTCTGCTGCACAACCATCTTGTATTCATTTGTAAACTTGGTTTAAGTTAATTAAAAGAAAAAAAAAGCGTAGTCCATATTGCCTCTTATTATAATTTCACTATCCAGTATGAAAGGTTGACATCCACACACACACACACAAAGTGTATATCTTATGTTGTATAGTCTGCTGCACAACCATCTTGTATTCATTTGTAAACTTGGTTTAAGTTAATTAAAAGAAAAAAAAAGTGTAGTCCATATTGCCTCTTATTATAATTTCACTATCCAGTATGAAAAGGTTGACATCCACACACACACACAAATGTTGAAGATTTGAAGATTCTCAACCAATAATTCTCTGATTGACTATAGTATGTTTAGTTATTAGTTAAAAAAAAATCATCACTGGGTTACTATTAATAATAGGTTTCAGCGTGGCCAAGTTGCAATCGTTAAAGCTCGTAAAAGTTTCTGAATTGGAAGTTTAGATTTGGAATTTGAAATCTAGCGATAAAAGAATCTGATTCAACAACTACAGAAATGTCCACAGGTTTTAGTCTTTATATGATGACTCAATGTTTAGCGGAATAGAAACATAAACTTTAATGTCAGTAGCAATTAATAGCGATGGAGGTTCCTTCTAAGGCAAGTAATACACGCTTAATTAACTTCAAAAATGAAAAATTAGTATGCTTCGTTCAAAATGTGGAGATACAGGTTACTTTGTTCCAAATTGCACGAAACTTCATTTCAGAACATATTTAATTATAACCTTTAAGCTGTGCCTTCTTTATTTTCAAAGTTGAAAAGGACTCCTTTGAGACAGTCGTTTAACATAACTCACATCATGTAGTTATCAAAAAATTCAAACTATCATATTTCAATTTCTTTTATCTTGTATATATTCTCTTCCATGAGGGGTGATGTTAGGAGACATTATGTTACTATAATTTCCCATAATTTACAAATGCACGATACGATTGATGAGGGACATTAAGATTCGATGGATCATGAAAATACACAACAAAATTAGATAAAGACAATAGTAAACAAGGTTATAGTTTAGGAAGCGGATCGCATTCTAAATTGAAAAGTTTAGGCATTAACTAGGGGCAGAGAGAATTGGAGCCAAAGCCTTCTAGTTAAGTTCCACAATATTTAACGAAACTTGTATAAGTTTAGATATCCTCCTTTTTATTATTAACTGTTTCTTGTGGAAAGAAAAAATGCACATGTATTAAGGTTAATAGTTTATAAAATGCAATTCCTATACTCTTAATAATGAAAGTAAAATTTTGAGCTAGCATTATTCTAAACGTGTTTAATTAGGTTATATATATGATTAATTAATATTTTCTAATCACGACATTAAATGAAAAGATAAATAATAGACATTTAATATATTTGATAAACTTTTTAACATATGATATTCAATGATTTATTATGTTAGTGCAATAATACCATTGTTAAACTAACATTAAATAAACAATGGTCAAATAAAATCTATACTTACTATTCCTATTTGATAAATTGATAGTATCGGGTAGGATGATCAAAAGATAATTTAATATTTGATAGACAATTTTTTAAGAAAATAATAGTGTAATAGAACCAATTGTTTGTTTTCAATTGTATAAAACATAAGGTATATTAAAACATATTTTTCTGGATAAAATTTTTCCTAATTAGGGTTTGATTTGCATTGAATAGTGGTGGATAGTAATTAATGATAATGGTAGTAGGTAATGCTGAATGGTGGTTAATAATAATAAAAGATGTTAAATAACTGTGGATAGTGAGAGGTAATGATCAATGGTAGTTAATAGTGACAAGTGGTGATTAACAATTATGGGTGATAGTTAAAAATAATTAATAGTAATGCGCAATGATTTGGAATGAGTGATAGTTAATAATTGGGGGTACTAATAAAAATGGTGGAGAAATTTTACTCTTATTCTATTGGACTATTAGCTCATTTCATAATAAAAGGAGGTGATAATTTTAACTTAACAAAATAAAATAACTTAAATAGATTAAATTATCCTATTTAATATCTGCACCAAAGACACGTTGAGATAGAATAATATATCAGCTTATATTATGCTTTAAATGAGTCCTAATATTTCACTACGTATAATTTAGACAATAGAAGCCCAAATCATTAAAGTATAATTGCAAAAGTATAGTAAAAAAGCATGTATAAGAATATACTGTAAATGTTTAATAATATATGTTTTTCTTCATATTAAATAAACATATACCAGACATAATTTATCACGTAAATAGGAAAGATAATAAAATCAATTAGAAAAAGAAAGACAATAATGTGGTAAAAAACGAAAAGATTTACCATTGAAAGGAAAGAAGTCGAACGATCTAAATAAGAATTAGGCAGTATTTGAGGTTGGATTTATTAAATTACTTAAACTGAAATTTTTATCCAACTGTGAATTTGAAATTTTGAATTCTACTAGATATTTCCTTCCTTTCTAAACAGGACACTGAGTTTGACTACATAAAAAATCAGACGCGTGCGAACACATGATTGGTTAAATAGAAAAGCGCTCTTCATTTAAAAGTTGATTGCGTATAAGTTCCTCGCATCAACATTTATGGGAAAATTTTTATGAGTCAAAGCTAGCCGCTGACACAAAATTAATAAAAATAATATTATCTTTCTTCTAAGTTTTTTATATAAATAATAAAGTCTTATTGTCCTAATTTCATTGTTCTGAAATCTCATTTGCCATTCAGAGCTCAAGAACTAGTTTTGCTGTTTAACCTTAATTCTTTTTGTGACTCAGGTTCGTGTGTAAGAGATAGAATGTATAGAGAATTTATGACTCTTAAAATGTTTGATTTTGATTGAGAAATGTTCTTTGATCTTGTTTCAATTTTATTTTCTTGCGCTTTGGAGCTTGTTGATTTCACTTTCTATCGTACTGAATTACGTATGTATTTTTTAATTGTGGGATTGAATTTAGAGTAAAGCTTTATCTTTCAAGATGAATGGTACAGAAGCCAGCAGAGCCACCATGAATAATGATGATGGTACAATTCTTGATCCTAATTTACTTTCAATTTCACATACTTTTATTTAAATTTAAGGATTTTTTAGAATTTTATCCAATCTTAATTTTTGTTGTATAAAATACGATGGATTTTAAAAATAAAATAAAATGGTGAAAGTGATAGTATAAAATTTCTGCTAGATGAATTTCCTATTTTCTTTTGGACGTGCGGGAGATTGATATTTTGAGCGTGGGAAGGAAATTCAATCTAAAATTAAAAATATGGATTTCCTGTATAAAAAGTCCACTTTTATACAAATGAATTTTTTTGGGTAAGTTATACAAATGATTATTTGATGTTAACAAAATTTTTTTTCAGTTTTATTATAAATGAGTTTTAACATTTAAAAATAATCATATTAATTTGAAAGTGATTTTTATAACATTTAAATTGAGTAGAGATGATGATAACATTAAGAAGTCTAGAATCAATTATATATATGTATAAAATATAGCATTTTGTTTTATATGTTTAGTTACCTTTTAGATGTTCTTCAAAATTAGTTGTCTTTGAGATCACAATTGCATTACAATGCCTTGAAGAAACAACTTCTGTTCTCAAGATTATTTCTCCGAAATCAATTATATCAATAAAAGCAACTCTCAAACAGGATTTAAAATATAAAAAGAGAGCTGCTACGTTAAGCATAGATGCTTTATATTAGCGTAATTACTCAAAATTATGTCATTGCACTGATTGAAATTGTTTGATATGATGAAATCTATTCAGTTGAGGGATCAAATTCCATTCCCTTTTCAAATGTCATTTATTTTCAAAATAGTTCAGATGAAGAGGAAGCGCACCAAAGTAATCGAACCGTATGTACTTATTCACATCTTGTGATGACACTATTCCTTTCTATTATTTAATTATTCATGATTAAATGTAATTATTTACTATGATTTTCTTAACAGAGAGAGCGCAAAGTAATACGAATGCCCCAAGGATTGAGGCATTATATTGGTAGAATCATCTTCAAGTATTTTGACAGCAAAAATGTTCTGGGCTCTCTGATGTAGAAACTATGTTCTTCAAAGTATGACTGGTTTTTCATCATTAACCTCGTTCATTTTTTATACATAACTCATGTTTTCATTTTTTTTCCTTTTATTTACTTACTCAAGATATTCAATATGTATCACTTATCACATTTTACACCAATGATTATAATTGTATATTGACGACGAAATTCTATTGGAGTTTTCCTATATTTATCCTTCTTGCACTTACATTCAATTTATTCTCACTCACAAAATAGATAAAAATAATAAGATTCAATTTTTAATTCTATCTATGAGTGGGTGCAAGTTAAATGTAGATTTAGAAATATGAGTTTAACATTTTTCTGCAACATAATCATATGCCTATAACATCTCTTACTATCTAACAAAATAAGACTTTTGTTAAATTTACTTCTTTTCTTGTGGTGTTAGAATTAATTATTATTTTTTAAATACAGGTTGAATTTGACATTGGGATTTCCATGGAAATGAAAGAAAATGAAATCCTTCGGCACTTAGCAACGTCCCAGCATATTATAGGAGGCCAACAAAGGTAAAATAATTTTTTTTCTTTTTAAATTTTATTTAGGACATAAAGGAGTAGAAGTACTTCTAGAGTACAAATGAAATTTTAAAAACAAATCTTGAACGTGCGAGCAGTAAATGTGAATGTAACTCTTTGATAAATAATTATGATGCTTTCGTAAACATAATAGTTTAATAATTGGATGAGTGCAGGGCTGTGCCAAGGAGAGTTGAATCCGCTACAACTCAACGTAGCCAAAAGAAAAGAAAAAGAAGAGACAAGAACAAGTTCTTGCCTATAGCCTACGCAGAAAATGCGTAACATTATTATCATTAACGCGCTGCTTTGACCGGGGTTAGTATTGTTAAATGCAATTTCAGTTATAAAAGTCTTTTATATATATTTATATATGTCAAAAAATTGTTAATTATTTGTTTGTAAATATCTTTTTTAGGTCGACAAGGAGAAGCTGGATCCGGAGAAAGCATCATGCACGGAATAATTTTTTAAGGAATTTGATCTTTTAAGAGATCAAACAATTTTATTATTATATTACTTTTTTTTCCAATGCAATTTAAAAATTACTTGGCTTCTAAGAAGTCGATTTCTTTGTAGAATTACTCTCATGTAAATTGTAGGGAATTCAGAAAGCTGCATTTTTTTGTGACCTTTTTTTTATCGTGGGAAACTATGATTAATGAATAATTTATTATTTGGTTTAGGTTATGGAACATGATTGTCGTTGTTGTAATTAGTATTTGTTTCTCTGCCTTCGAAATTATTATGCCATTGAGCATTGCAAAATTATTGTCATCATTTAATAATTTATAGATGCATGTTTGAGCTGGCGTGTGCTGGTCCAGAAGTCAATATTTTTCCCGAAGGTCAAAATTAATTACTTTTAGTTGAGGGCTTTCAAGCCTCGTTCAATAAAACTAATAGCTAATGAATTCTTTTATCATTGTTATACCAATAAATTAGAAATTTTGTATCATCAAATAAATATAATTATTGAATATTCTAACTAGAATTAAAAAAAATTAATCAATTTTAATGTGTAGCATTTAATGATGGAGTAAAATTTATTGGTTAAAATGCACATAACCCCTTATATTATTTATATGCAAAAGAATTTCTTGATATTTTATTTAAATGGTGCAACTAAACATTTAAATTATATATGTTGTACTAATTAAAAATCCCCATCAAATATTTTTCCTTCCAAATCCTTGATAGTAGATGAGCTTTTTGCTAGTTTTTTTGTGTAATTGATTGCATGAAAACTAACTTTTCAAAATAAATTTTATGTTCAAAATAGATTTTAAATTAAAAATAGGAATTATAAATTTATTTCTACTTTTAAATTTAATGTTTTAACATTATTATATTAAACATAAAATATTGATTGGTAATATTTTTTCAAATTAATTGTAAAAAATCAACTATATAAAATTTGATTTTTTTCCTGCCCTTTTATCCTACATATTTTTAGATTGGGAATAATAATTTTAGCTGTGAAAAAACTTGCAGCTCATGATGAAGCAACTCCAACCAGTACATCTTCATTTAACCCCTCATTTTTTTTCTTTAAAATTTCAAATTTGGATACTTGATGCCTTGAACAAAGGAGAAATTCCATTAACGGGCTCTCATGTGGACGTTTTCTACAAGGGTATTCTTGAGAGGTGCCTCAAGCTATACAATGGAAGGATGAGAAAGCTGGATTTATCTCACATCCACAGAAAAACAAATTAATGTTGGGTGTTTTAGAAGATTTTACGTTGGAATATGATTGATATTTTATCAAATACCATAATAAAAATTTTATAACATTGGTTATAAAATCATTGTAAAAAGAGGAAATTATATCGGCTTTCATAATTAAAAAATGTTATCATTTCTTGAAAGATAAACTATATGATAATCGGTATAAAGTTAAGGATGTTGTTTTCTAATAAGTAACTAAAGTACAATGTTTTTGCCAAATATTTTTTTAAATTGGTTCTTGAATTTTCTGCTAGAATATTTATAATCAAAATTGAATAAGCTTAGTATTCTACACACAAAATATGTATTTTGAGTTAAAAATTTTAAAAGGTTATAATTTCATGCTCAATTATCCATTTAAGGAAAGTTTTATATCATTTTCATATAACTTTTTGAGATCTATCCATCTATACAAAAATCTAAAGGGCTTTGCCTTTCAAGAAATCCCAAAAAAATGATAATTTTCATGGGCTTTTTTCATTTTTTCCATCTTTTGTTATTGTTCAGCCACTTTGGTTTCAACTATAATATTTTATTAAATACATAATAATTATTTAACACTCAAATATAGTATCAGAAGTTATATAAAGAAAATACAAACAAAAATTTATTAAAAAATCCTATGCAAAAATGAAAAAAATGGAAAAGATGAAAATTTGTGAGAAACAAAAGTAAGGAAGGCATCTCTTCTGTTTTGAACCAATGTGATATTTGCTTTGTGTTCAATGTTATTTGAAAGAGCATTGATAGCTCATTAACATATAGTATAGAATAGAGAAATATCTAGAGTTTTGCAAAAGAAGTAAGATAGAGATGAAGATTGAGCTTAGAAGTGAAAATAAGGAAAAGAATAAGATATACTTTATTTATAATACAAAAATATTGTTGTGTCAAGGGTTTCCACTATACTTTAATACCCTTAGATGTCATTTATTTCTAAAATCAACATTTTAAATTTCTTTATTTTCTTAACAATTTTTAGATGCCATACATTTTGATATAGATTACATAAAAAATTGGCATCTTATGTTTCCTAGTAATTTTAAAAATATTACCATGTTCAAATAAATGTTGGTTAATTCTAAGATTGACTTCTTAAATTAGCTCATTTTCTCAACAACTTTTAAATGCTATATATTATGACATTGGTTAAGTAACAATTGACATTTTAATTTTTCTCACAATTTCAAAAATGTCATCGCATCTAAATATATGTCAGTTAACTCTAAAATTGATATTTTAAGTTTCCTCATTTTCTCAACTAACCATTAATTGCCATACATTATGACATTGATAAAATTAAAAATTATTGTCTTAAATTTGTTAACAATTACAAAAATGCTACCTTATTTAAATAGATATCAGTTAATTCTAATCGACATCTTAAATTTCCTCATTTTTTCAACATCTTTCACATATCATACCCTATGACATGGGTTAAATTAAAAACCATCAATTTAAGTTTTTCAGGAATTTTAATAGTGCCATTGTGTCAAAATATTAGTTTTGCCTTCTGTTGACATCTATGCACCAATGTAAAATCACAATTCTATGGTAGTGTCTGTCTGTTCGAGAGGCCTAAGTAAGGTCTAGAGAGGAAGCAATGCCTTTGATGAGCAACATTTTGGTTGTCTCCATGCAAAGAAATCAGTCTTGCAACTGTATGAAGAAATAGAAATGGTACAGTTCAAATGTATCCCAGATTTATAAGTAGACAATCTTGTCACATATTTATTTGATTGTTGGGATTTTGTTTAGTGAGTGAAAAAAAATGCTGACCCCATTTAATGGGGGGGGGGGTAAAGATTGGTTGTTTATTTTGTTAAAATATATGTCAATATTTAGCCAAGCTAGCAATGTATGATAAATATGGAAACGCAGCCCTGGTTGATTTTGCTTGTTCTGCTGTGCCTTTATTTGAATGCGATTATTTAAAGCTTGCGTCTGTATGTGTGTGTGGGAACAAGAATTTCATTAAAATTCTAGCTTTTAATTATGCAGATGTATAAGAATGTCATTCGGAGAAAATGAATACCGATCCTTAATACTCTGTGAGTCGTTGTATACGAGTTGTGAGGACATAATGGATCGGCTCCAAGTCTTCCTTCCATGGCAAAATCCAACGCAGGTTTCCTGCAATGCAATCAAAGTTTTGAGCATGAATATATTGGACCATCAAATTACGAGCAACGTATGGCTAAGGGCTGGCACAACTTCGTTGTCATGTCTTTTCCATTTTCATTAGAGTAGGGATCTGCTTATCCCCTTTCCATTATCCCGCCCTATGGGGTCCCAGTAGGCTTGAACTTGGACCTTCATAATAGAGTATCCCATGCTCAACCAATGGATATCCCCTTTGAGACATTGAGTATTAGAATCTATGTTCAGTACTGGAATATGAATTATGTTTCTGTTCATTTGTCTGACCCCATTCTTAATGAGACTTAGACAGGTTTTGCACATATTGTAATCTAGTGACATCAGTGATTGACAGTATACTTACTCATCATGAAAAGTAGAAAGAGTTGTTTTAATGGCTTTATCAAGTAAAATATTTATTTTATTTCAATACCTTTCCTGGCATGTACTACCGTTTCATACACTTAATGCAATGTGAATGTGATTGGCGACTATGCAGATGTTGGGGAAGTCACGCGCTCTGTTAATAGAGGAATACAACCAAAGGCTTTTCAATTGGTTGGTGGCTTTCTCCCTTGTCAGGGTAGTGATTGGCCGATTTGTTATAGAGTTCATTTTAATTGAAATTGGAGTACGGATACTCTTCATATTTCTGGAAACCTACACAAGAATGTTTTGGTCGGCTGAATCACTTTACTACAATCCAATTTAGCATTTTATAGTTGCAAGTTGGCAAACTATTGTTTACAGTCCAATCCTGGATCTTGAAAGGTTATTAAAACCTTTCCCTTTCAAATTTCCAGATAATTTTTTTCTGCTTTCCTGTATGGTAGCTTCCAACAAAGGAAAGCCTTCTGAGGTATCTTTTTATTTTTGTTGATTGAAACAGACGGGCTATTCCGCTTGGTGTAATTTTATCATTATTAATTCTTTATTGGAGGTGTTATGGCAAAAGGAAACACGGATCCCGATAGCTATTGCCTTTATACAGTAACCATAAAAATGTTCCCAATCGGCCAAACAGACTAAACAATGGTAATTACAAGCGTGCTTTAATTCATCCCTTCCAGCAAGCGTTTTCTTTTTGTATGCAGAGCTCGCTGGCCCCCCTCCCCCTCCCTTTTGGTGCTTGAAAAATTCTTTGGAGTGTGAAAAAGTTGTTAAGAGGAGGAACGGCGCCTCCTACATAGTGTTATGTGTTGCAATGATCCATTGAATTTACAGATTTGTATTCCTTCACACAATTATTCCTGTTGGATCCTAAGTGTATATCTTTTGTTGTATACTCTGATGCACAACCATCCTGCACTCATTTGTAAACTTGGTACGAGTTAATTAAAAGAAAAAAGGGTAGTCCACATATTTTATTATTATTTGCCTCTTATTATAGTTACACTATCCAGTTTGAGAGGTGTATAGTTCACATGATATCCAGTGACTTATATATATATATATATATATATATATACTTATGATAGTATATATATATATATATATATATATATATGCATTTTTACACTAATATTTATGATAGTATATTTAGAACTCTATTTTTATTATTTTATGGCAAACACCTTTTATAATAATTTTATTATACTAATTTAAATAGACAAATTACTCCGACCCCCTCAAAAGTTAGAAGTGGACATGGAAAAAAAACGTAAAAGAGCAAATAAAAAAGAAAAACAATGGATGAATTATAAAATAATAAGAGTTAAAATTATAATTTATAATAAATTTATTCAATTAAATGAAAAATTTAAATTATTTGAAATATTTTTATAATAAACATATATTATTTTGTAATTATACTACTTATGCTTGAACTATAAATAACAGGTGTGGTAGCAGTAGAAAAGAAAAACATGGAATACAATTGATAAAAAGAAGTAAAATAGTACATAAGATATAAAGCCTTAAATAATAAAAGTGAATATGAAAAAAGTTTTATAAAAAATGTGCAGATAAAATGGAAAAAAAGTGTATGAGCCGTAAATTAATAAAAGATAAAAATAGATTTATTTAATAAATTAATTTAATTAAATAAAGATTAATAACAAGAGTTGAAATAAAAAAATGTGATAAATTATATAATGAAGAGAAATAATGTATGATTTGTAAATTTTTAACAAAATTTCAATTAATATATGCTTAATTTGATGTATTAATTTTTTTTTATTGTTTCCTCCCATTAGCTTCCCGTGCATGCGATCATCACCTGAGTTATGGGTGCCAAACTCTTCACACCCAAAAATCACAAATCCATCTCACTGTGGAATTAAAAAGAAGAGGATTATGGTGAATAATGTGCGTGAGACTTCTTTGCAATTTCTGATGATATATTTGCAATTTTAGAAATGTTGATAGCAATTTTTTTTATTTTAAACTTACAGTAATCCATCTTTTAGATCAATGGTTGATATCTCCCCCTACTTGATTTGCCTTCTAGAATATTGCCACCTCATATATTGTATGAGGTACAACAAAATTCTCTTTTCGTACGATAGAACCCTCCCTTGTATAAAATGCAAAAAGTTTATTTAGCAAGATTTACATACCAACATATCTGAAACGATTTAATGGTGCAAGGCCTACTTCCTAGCTATGCCTGGTTATCGGTTAGCAATTAGTACATTAAAATTTACTACTTAACTATTTCATTGTATTTTTTATTTGGAGGATATGTCTCGCATTGTTTTTTTTTTAATTGTAAGAGTAGTTAAACTACTAAATATATATATGCGAAGATTAAGGATTGAACCTTAGATATAGCGAAAGGTATAAAGTTTTCATTTCAAGGCTATTAGCATATGTTGTTATTTTTGGATTTAACGGTTCTTATATAGTAAGTTTAGATATCCTCTTTTTTTATTATTACTTGTTTCCGGTGTACAGAAAAAATGCACTTATATTAAGGTTAACAGTTTATTAGATGCAAGTCGTATACTCCTAATAATGAAAGAAAAATTTTGAGCTAGTATTAGTTAAACGTGTTTAATTATGTTATATATATTTAATTAATATTTTTTAAATCATGACATTAAATAAAAGAAAAAAATGCAAATTACTCTCTTTAATTTTAAGGTAGTTAAATTTTATTTCCTTCAACTTTAGAAACTTATAAATCACCTGCTTAAACTTTATAAAATTTAAAAATAACACTTATATCTCTCATTTAATTAAGTATTTTATAATATTATGTGATTTTTTATGAAGTTTATGGACAAGAACCAAAACATTATAAAATTTTGATTTATTTTATTATTTTATGATGTATAATTTCACACATTATATACTAGTGTTTAATTAAAATTTTTTATATATAATTTAATTTATAATAATTATAAAAAAAAATTATATTTGAAAGAATGACTAAAAGATCCAACATACTATAATATTTTTATTATTGTTTAAAAACTTCATGAAAAAATTATATAATTTGATAAAATGGTTAATTAAGTAGATGATGGGTGTTAATTCTAAGTTTTATAAAATCTAAGAAGATAATTTTCAAGTTTTCAAAGTAAAAGAGAGTAAAATTCAACCATCCTAAAATTAAAGGAAGTAATTTACATTTTTCTTAAATAAAAAATAAATCATAGACATCTACAATATATTATAAAGTTTTTAACATATGATATTCAATGATTTGTTCTGCAAGTGCAACGATACCTTTGTTATATAAACATTAAAAAAAAAAGTTAAATAAATATTGAACAAAAAAATCTATACTAACTATTTCTATTCGGACGATATGATAAATTGATAATATAGAATAAGATAATAAAAAATAATTTAATGTTTGATACACAATTATTTAAAAAAGTAATAGCATAAAGTTATACAATCAATTGTTTGTTGTCACATGTATATAATATGGAAAGCATTAAAAAGTTTTTATTTAGACAAAATTATCCTTAAGTGACATTTGATTTGTTATGAATGATGATTGACAATAGTCATTGATAATGAATAGTAGTAAATAGTAATAAATAATAATAGATAGTGATTAATGACAATAGATGAGCCATGGTCAATGATTGTAAGTTGTAGTGAGCGATAATCAACAATAATTGGTAATAGCGACAATGAGTTACAATGAGTTTTGATTAATAGTGGTGAATCATAGTAAATATGGGAGGGAAATTTTGCTCTTATCCTATCAGACTATCAACTTATTTCATATTGAAAGTAGGTAATGATTTTAATCTATCTTAATGGGATAAAATGACTTAATTAGATTAAATTACCTTATCTAATACATTCACTAAACATATTATTACAATATTACACTTCACTTCACTTCACTCCTGTTCACTTCACTTCACTTATGTGATGGTTAGGTTTCTGCTACTTGATATTCCTGTATGAATTAGTTAGAATCAGTTACTAGTTAGTTAGTTAGTTTTATGGTAGTATATATATGAACAATGTAAGTAGAAGAGTAAGGAAGAAAAATGCTGATATGGTATTAGAGCTCTCTACTTCTTCTTTGTCGTCGTCATTGTCGTCGTCTCGACAAATCTTGTTATTTTCAACTTTTCTTTTTGCTCTCATAGTTCTCAACAATGCTGAAATTATAAAAAATGGCGGCAATTGCTCAAAAACTAGAAAATTTTCCCTCAAGTCCTTTCATTTTATGGTAGTATATATCTGAACAATTTAAGCAGAAGAGTAAGAGTAAGGAAGAAAAATGATTTCCTGCTTCAAATTCTGATACATATGCTGAGACAGAATAGTATATAAGCTTTTATTACCCTTTAAATAGGTCCTAATATTGTGCCATATATATTTTATACTACAGAAGCCCAATAATTAAAGTATAATTGCAAAGGTATAGTAAAAAAATATGTTAAAGAATATACTATAAATGTTTAATAATATATGTTTTATCTTCGCATTAAATAAACATATACCAGGTACATAATTTATTAAGTAAATAGGAAAGATAATCAAATAAATTAGAAAAAAGAAAGATAATAAAGCCGTACCAAAGAAAAAAAGGATCTAGCACTGAGAGGAAAGAAGTCAAAACGATATTAATAAGAATTATGCAGTATTTAGGGGCGGATTTATTACATTAGTTAAACTGAAATTTTTATCCAACTGTGATTCTGAAATTTTGAATTCCGCTAGACATTTCCTACCTTTCTAAACAGGACAGCGAGTTCGACTACATAAAAAATTAGGCACATGCCAATACATGATTGGCTAAATAGAAAAATGCTTATATAAATTCCTCGCGTCGACACTTATAGAACTGTTTTTATAAGTCATAGCCAGCCGTTGACACAAAATTAATAAAAATAATATTATTTTTCTTCTAATTTTTTATGTAAATAATAAAACCTTATCATCTTGATTTCATTGTTCTGAAATCTCATTTGCCATTCACAGCCCAAGAACTAGTTTTGCTGCTTAGCCTTATATTTATTTTGTGACTCAGGTTTGTGTGTAATAATGAGATAGAATGTATAGAGAATTTATGATTCTTAAAATAATATTTGCTTTTGATTGAGAAATGTTCTTTGATCTTGCTTGAATTGTTTTTCTTGCAGTTTTTGAGCTTGTTGATTTCATTTTCTACTGTACTAAATTACTAAATTATATATGTGTTCCTTAATTGTGGGATTGAATTGATTTAGAGTACAGCTTTATCTTTCAAGATCAGTGGTACAGAAGCCAGCAGAGCCGCCATGAATAATGATCATGGTACAATTCTTGATCCTAATTTACTTTCAAATTCACATACTTTTATCTAAATTTAAGGATTTCTTAGTACTTTCTCTAATCTTAATTTTTTCTGCATAGTACGATGGGATGTATTTTAAAAATAAAATAAAAGGGTGAAAGTGATAGCACAAAATTTTTGCTAGATGAAATTTACGATTTTCTTTTGAATGTGTGAGAGGATGATGTTTTGAGCGAGGGAAAAAAAATTCAATCTAAAATTAAAAATATGGGTTTCCGCATAAAAGGTCCATTTTTATAGAAATGAATATTTTTTTTGGTAAGTTATACGAATAAATATTTTATGCTAACAAACAGAATTTTCAGTTTCACTATAAATGAATTTTAACATTTAAAAATAATCATACTAATTTGAAAATGATTTTTGAAACATTTAAATTGACTTGGAATGATGATAACATTAGCAAGTCTGGAATCAATTTTATATATATATATATATATATATATATATATATATATATATATATATATATATATATATATATATATATATATATATATATATATATATATATATATATATATAGCATTTAGTTTTATATGAAATTGTATGATATGATGAAATCTATTCAGTTCAGGGATCAAATTTCATTCCTTTTTCAAATGTCATTTATAGTCATGATAGTTCAGGCGAAGAGGAAACACATCAAAGTAACCGAGCTGTATGTACTTATTCTTGTGATGAAACTCCTTTATATTATTTAAGTATTCATAATTAAATATAATTATTTACTGTAATTTTCTTAACAGAGGCAGCGGAAAGTAATGCGAATGTCCCAAAGATTGAGACATTATATTGACAGAATCATATGCAAGTATTTTGACAAAAAAATGTTTTGCGTAGGGTAAAAGACTATGATGCAGAGAGTATGTTCTTCAAAGTATGACTCTTTTTATTATTAACCTCAGTTCATTTTTTATATACAATGTGTGTTTTTCACTTTTCTTTCTTTTATTTACCTACTTAAGATTGTCGATATCACTTATCAGATTTTATAAAAGTCATGATTATATCTGTATATGGAAGACGAAATTTAATTAAAGTTTTCTTATATTCATCCCTTTGAACTTACATTTAATTTATTCTCACTCACAAAATAGGTAAAAATTGTATGATTTGATTTTTAATTCTATCTATTTTATGAGTGAGTCTAAGTTAAACGTAGAGATAGAAATATGAGTTTAGCATTTTACTGCAACTTAATCATATGCCTGTAGCATCTCTTACCATCTACAAATTTAGACTTTTGATAAATTTACTTCTTTTCTAGTGATGTTAGTATCAATTGAGTTGATTTTTTTTTTTAAACACAGGTTCAATTTGATAATGGGATTTCCATGGAAATGAAAGAAATTGAAATCCTTCGGCACCTAGCCACATCCGAGCATATCATGGGAGACCAACAAAGGTACAATAATTTTTTTTTTAAAAAAATTTTTGTTAGCGACATAATGTAGTCGAAGTACTTCTAGAGTACAAATGAAATTTTAAAAACAAATCTTGAACGTGCGAGCAGTATAAGTAGTGAAATGTGAACATATCTCTTTGATAAATAATTATGATGCTTTCATAAACTTATTAGCTTAATAATTGGATGAGTGCAGGGCTGTGCCAAGGAGCGTTGAATCCGTTACAACTCAACATAGCCGAAAGAAAAGAAAAAGAAGAGACAAGGACAAGTTCTTGCCTATAGCCTACGCAGAAAATGCTTAACGTTATTGTCATTAGCTAGCTGCTTTGATTGGGGTAAGTATTGTTAAATGCATTTTTAGTTATAAAAATCTTATATATATATTTATATATGTAAAAAAATCTTAAATATTTATTTGTAAATATTTTGTTTAGGTTGATAAAGAGAAGCTGGATCTGTACAAAGCATTATGCACGGAATAAATTTACAAGGAATTTGACTTTTTAAGAGATCAAATAATTTTATTATTAGATTATTCTTTGGCATTAAGATTTGAAAAATCCTGACTTCTAAGAAGTTGATTTCTTTGTAGAATCACTCTTATGAATATTGTGGGGAATTCAAACGGCTGCATTTTTTTTTTTGAAAACTTTATCTTTATTACCTTGGTTTTATCGTGGGAAACTATGATTAATGAATAATTTATTATTTGGTTTAGGTTATGGAACATGATTGTCGTTGTTGTAATTAGTATTTGTTTCTCTGCCTTCGAAATTATTATGCCATTGAGCATTGCAAAATTATTGTCATAATTTAGCGATTTTGATAAAATTCATTTGTCAGTGAATTATAGATATATGCATATTCGATGTGTCGTGTGCACGTCCAGAAGTCTATATTTTTCCCGACTGTCAAAATTAATTACTTTTAGTTGATGCCTTTCAAGCCTCGTTCACTAAAACTAGTAGCTAATGAATTCTTTTGACAATGTTGTAGCAATAAATTAGAAAGTATGTACCATCAAATAAATATAAATATTGAGTATTTTAACTAAATTTAAATTTTATTCATTTTTAATGCGTAGCATCAAATAAAAATGTAAAATTTATTGGTTAACATACACACACACACACAATCCCCTATACTATTTATATGCAAAAAATTTTCTTAACGTTTAATTTAAAAGTCCAAATAAATATTTAAATTATATATATTGTGCTGAAAATCCACGTCCATTATTTTTCCTTCCAAATGCTTAACATTAGATGAGCTTTTTGCTATTTTTTTGTATGATTGACTATTTAGAATTAATTTTATAATCAAAATACTTTTTAAATTAAAAATGGAAAATATTAGGATCTGTTTGTTTACTATTTTTAGAATTAGTTTCCTGTTTTTTAGTTTTTAAAAATAGAAAAACCTATTTGAGAATGTATTTTTACAATCTGTTTCTAAAAATTATAATTTTAAATAATAAATTAAAAATAAAAAATAAAAATTAATTTTAAATATTTTCTTAACTTATTCCCTTGTTATTTTTTATGTCATTTACTGAGCTTGATTACCATTTTAATTTCTTGAACTTCTTGAGCTTGTTGATATCATTTTCTATTGTACTAAATTATATATTTAATTTTTAATCGTGGGATTGAATTGATTTAGAGTAAAGCTTTATCTTTCAAGATGAGTGGTAGCGTAGTCAGCAGAGCCACCCTGAATGATGATGGTACAATTCTTGATCCCAATTTAATTTCAAATTCATATACTTTTTATTTAAGTTTAATGATTCTTTCGTATTTTCTCTAATCTTAATTTCTTCTGTACACGATTTGATGAATTTTAAGGGAAAAAAAGAAAAAAATGGTGAAAGTGATAACACAATTTCTACTCGATGAATTTACAATTTTCTTTTGAATGTGTAAGAGGGTGATGTTTTAAGCGAGGGAAAAAAATTCAATCTAAAAGTTAAAAAAATGGTTTTCCTGCATAAAGTCTACTTTTGTATAGATGAATATATGATGTTAACAAAGAAAGATTTCAGTTTTATTATAAATGAATTTTGATATTTGAAAATAATCATATTAATTTGAAAATGATTTTTGAAATATTTAAATTTAGTTGAGATGACGATAACATTAAGAAGTCTTGCATCAATTACAGATATATATAGCATTTAGTTTTATATTTTTAGTGAACTTTTAATTGTTCTTCAAAATTAACTGTGCCTCTATTATAAAAAAATAATTATGTCTCTAAAATCACAGTAGCATTGCAGAGTCTTGAAGAAACAACTTTTGTTCTCACGATTATTTCTCTGAAATATATCAATTAAATCAACAAAAAGTCAACCTTCAAACAGAAATTAAAATACAAAAAGAGATTTACCCTGCCGCTACATTAAGCATATATACTTTATATCAAGGCACGCACTCAAAATTATGTTATTGCACTAACTATTTATCTTGAAATTTTTTGATATGATGAAATCTATTTGGCTCAAGAATCAAATCCCATTCCTTTTCCAAATGTCATTTATATTGAAGATAGTTACAGAAGAAGAGGAGACGCGTTAAAGTAAACGAGCCGTATATGCTCAATCACATCTTAATTATGATGAAACTCCTTTGTATGATTCAATGTGAGTGTTTACTATTATTTCCTTAATAGAGAGAATAGAAGGTGATGTGGGTGTCACTAGAATTAAGGCATCATACAGGCAGAATCATCTGCAAGTATTTTGACGGCAAAAAGGTTCTTGACACTATAAAAGACTGATGCGAAAACTAGATGTTTAAAGGTATGATTTTTTTTCATTATTAACCTAATTCATTGTGATTTATAAGGTGTATTTTTATTTTTCTTTCTTTTATTTACCTGGTTAAGATTTTTGATAACCATTTATCACATTTCATGCAAGTCAATATTATATTAGTATATGTGTATATTAATATCTGGGTGATGAAATTTAATTAGAGTTTTGTTAAATTCATCCGTTCATACTTACAATCAATTTATTCTCACTTACAAAATAGGTAAAGACTCTAAGATTCAATTTTTAGTTCTATCTACTTTATAGGTTAGCGTAAGCTAAATGTAGATATAGAAATATCAGTTTAGCATTTTTCTGCAACTTAATCATGTGTTTATAACATCTCTTACTATTAACAAAATAAGACTTTTGTTAAGTTAACTTATTTTCTTATGGTGTTAGTGTTAATTAAGTTGGTTTTTTTCATACATGTTGAATTTGATAATAGGATTTTTATGGAAATGAAAGAAGATGATATCCACCAGCACCTAGCAACATCCGAGGACCTGCAAAGATACGATTTTCCTTTTTTTTTTTTGTTTCAAAAAATTTGTTAGCAACATAAAGGAGCAGAAGCACTCCGAGAATACAAATGAAATTTTAAAAGTAAATCTTAAATGCGGGGAAGTAGTATAAGCAGTGAAGTGTGAATGTAACTCTTTGATAACTAATTATGATATGATGCTTTCATAGACTTATTAGCTTTATAATTGGATAAGTGCAGAGACGTGCCAAGGAGAGTTGAATTCTTTACAAATCAACATAGCAAGAAGAAAAGAAAAAGAAGAGACAAGAATGAGTTCTAGCCTATAGCCTACGCAGAAAATGTTTGCCATTATTATCATTAATCAACTGCCTTGATTGGGGTTAGTATTGTTAAATGCATTTTCCGTTATAAAAATCCCTTATATATATACTCCCTCTCTCTATATATATTCTTTTTGTCAAATAAAATGTTAATTTGCTTATACATATTTTGTTTAGATAGACAAAAAGGAGCTGGATCTGGACGAATAAAATGTTATTGTGCCTATTATTAGATTATTTTCTTGCATTAATATTTGGAAGAAATAATTTAGTGAATAAAATACCTAACTTTTAAGAAGTCAAGTTTCTTGTAGAATTATTCTTATGTATATTGTGGAGAAATCAGAAAGCTGCATTTTTTTAATGAAAATTTTATCTTTGTAACCTTGTTTTTAATTATCGTGGGATATTATGATTAATAAGTAATTTATTATTTGGTTTAGGGTATGGAACATGGTTGTTGTTGTTGTCTCTGGTACTTGTTTCTAATCTGCATTTAAAATTATTTTGCCATTGAGCATTGCAAAATTATTGTATAATTATTGTCATAATTTAGCGATTATAATAAACTTCATGTGTTAGTGAATTGTGAATGCATGTTTGTACGTCCAGAAGTCTATTTTTTCAGAATGTCATAATCAATTACTTTTAGTTGATGTCTTTCGAAGCTCGTCGTACGATGAAACTAGTTGTTAATGAACTCTTTTGACGATGTATAATGTTACAAGTTTTGTTTTGAATCATTGTTATATCAATAAGTTAGAAAGTATGCATCATTAATAAATATAATAATTGAATATTTTAACTAAAAATAAAAAATTCTAATAACTTTTAATGTGTAACATTCAAAGATGGTGTAAAATTTGTTACACATAACCTCTTATATTATAACTCTTGATATTTTAAAAAGTCCAACTAAACGTTTTAATATTTAATATTTTATATTTAATAATAAAATATTAATTTTAATAATAAAAACTATTATTATTAATTTTTAATTTAAAATTATTTTTTAAAACTTATATTGATTTTGAAAAATTAATTTGTATGCAATCCAACACAATAACAAAAATAATTGCAAAAAAACAATGGCTCCGGCAGGAGTCGAGGATTGGCTTATGATGCTGAAGAGGCATATGTCACAACTACATGCAGGAGCATTGTTTCTGTTAGAATAATGTAATATTATTTGTTTTAGACAATTAAAATGTCCAAACTTAATTTTTTTCCATATTCAATTTTCATAGCATAATATAAATCGAAACAAATTTATACTTTAAAAAATATTTTTGATATATGATTAAAAAATTAAAAACAATTTACTTACATATATTTTTTTAATAAATTTATATAAGTTTAATAATATTATATATATGTATCTATGAATTTTTTTAATAAAAATTTATCCACATTACATATTAAATATTTTCTTACTAACTAAAATTTTTTTATTTTGATTTTAATATTAAAATGACTTTAATTTTTAGTATGCTTACTATAATCATATTCATTGTGCTTGTATCAGTACATTGCTATACAATTATAATTTTATATCAATCAACAAATTTTAATTATAGGATAAATCAAAGTCTATGTAAATATGATGATATTTTTGAAATTATTGTAGTAAGTAAGATGACGATTTAAAACAAGTTGATGTGTATAGTTAATTAGTGGCATTTTTGAAATTTAAATAAAAACTTAGGACAAAGGTTAAATTATGAAATTATCATTCAAAAGGCTCTAAATAGGTTAAGTGGAAAGAAGAAAATATTCCATATCAATTTTGTTATTAACTAACATATAAAGACATTCCAAAAATTTACTTGAGTAATAAATCAACACTTAATTATAATGGAGCATCCTACGATGTTGGTTTTGATTTAATAATTGATATTTATAATATAGTTTATTGACCATATGTTTTATGTTTACTTTCTATTTGAAAATATCTCGGTGATGTTTTAATCTTCATTATCTAACTCTAGTGTGTACTTGAGTTAGAAGAATACAACTTTCCCACTATTTCATTTAACACCTTCAAAAACATTATATAATCTAACCAATATCACCTAAATGTGACAAATGAGATAGTAGAAGAGTTATGATCCTCCTTCTCAAGCATATGTTGGCATTAGTAATGGAGGCAAATTTATTGTCTAGATTTATGATTTACCAATATTGAAGTTTAGTAGATAGCTATAAGAACTAGCACTAAATTTGACAATGATAGTGGAAGTCCAAAGTCCTCTTTTTTCCTTTATGTAATATTATTGTAAATTTGCATTTGTTGATATAATAATATATAAAATAAATAAATTACAAAATAAATTTTTTATATTGATGTTTTCTTTCTCATAACTTTGTATATTCACAGCCAATGTGTTAATGTTTATATTATTACAAGAAAAATATGCAAAAAAAATATATAACTTATCCTGAATTTATGATATTTAAAAAAACTAGTTAAACATTCTTTATTAATTTTGAAACTAACCTTTTTTTTCTTTAAACTTATAAAAATTAATATCTTTTAAAATAGAGTAGACCTTTCATGTTGTTTATGTAACTTTCAGGCTTTCTCATACTTGATTCATTTCATTAACAATTTGTAGAATGATTGCTTTGTTTGCCAATAGTCGAAGTGATTTTTTAAAACATATTGTATGTTTGAATATTTCATGTCAATTTCTTAATTGACATGAAAAATTACAATCATTTTGATTCTTTTATAGGAAAACTGACATATTAATCACTTGGACAATGTAGAAGCATTGATATATGACGTCAGTTCTTAATTTTACAATTGATGTTATTGTTTATTTAAGATGCCAATTAATTAACCACCATTGAAAATAGACATTCTTTCCGATATGACAATTGATATAGTGCATCAATTTAATTTAATTAACTAATGTCTAATGTTCAATCTAAGGTGTGATTTTTTTTTCAAATGATTGACATGTAGTTATGAGTCATATAAATCCCATTACATCTAGAACATTATTAATTCACCTAAATCTAATTATAAAAAGCATCTAACCATATTATTAAACACCAATACAATATCCAAGCCTTATGTTAATATCTTTATAATAAAATATAATATCCCGATATAAGAAAGTCTTAATGATAATAATTTCATACATTTAGTTAAATTCAAATAGTTGAAGATATTAAAGTGATGAATAATATGTAAGTATTGTAAAAATTGAAAGTAATATATCTAAAGATCAAAGAAGAAAGTTATATTGTTCTCTTATGACATGATCATTAAGAGAGCCTTTTGTGAAATCCACTATAGCAAAAAAAGGGTATAAACAAGTTATAATTGATGTTGTAAGTGCAACAATAATATTTTATGTTTCTATTAAAGAGAAATTTATTATCTAATTTATATAGTTATTAGAAAAGTTAGAATATAATATGTAAGAGTTCATATTATTATAAATAAATATTAAAAAATTAATAATTAACAAGATGATACCATGAAAAATACTAATCTTATTATCTTTAATTTTTTCTAATATCATAATTAGGATCTTTGACCTATCCACATTCATTTTCAAGCAGTCAAGTGGAAATGGTTCCTAACATGGAAAAGAGCAAGAGATATGAGTTGCATGAGGTCCTTAGCTGCAATAAGCCTCCATCTTTAGGTCTTTTTCTTCATGTCCAACTAGCTATCACAAACTGACAGTTGTGATAGTCCAATAGATAAATATGTTCAGTTTAAGATGAGACTTGGTGAAAAAATCAAGTATATTGTGAAGCTCTCGTGGTTAAAATTTGAGATCAATCTAAATTATATACTATTTTTTCAATTTTCACAAATTTGGGGGAATTTTAATAATTTTGGCATAGTTTTAGAATTTAGAGAAGTTTGAGAAACCTGTATTTGTAATCTTCACATTTTTATCTTCATATTGATGCATTTTTTGTGTGAATTGGACATCTAGAGCATTGTGAAAAAGGCTTATGATTACTTAGAAAAAAGTATATCAACTTATATCGAATAAACTTTTTATTCAAAATGCTCTTTAAGGGAATGACATGTTAAGAAGGCTAAATGGAACGCCTTGGCATTAAGCTAAAAACTCAAGTGTGTTAGCTTAGGGTCATCTTTTACGCATCTAAAAGTATAGAATAAGACATAAATCAAGCGAATGAAGTGTTCTTCTTTTTATTTAACTTTATCTTTTTATACTTATTGTGCTTGCAGGTTTCATGTGTAGGGTGATCTTGTAGATCGTTATATATGAGGAATTTGGCAACATTTAATTATAGCTTGCAGACTTGTGAGTTTCATCATCTATTCTAAAAGTGTCGTATAGGTTTAATGGGAAGGCTAGTATGTTCATAAAGAATGATAAGTATGCACCACATGACTTCGGTTAGAGAGCTGCTAGCCCTTAACATTTAGTATCAAAGCTTGGTTTGTGGCAAAAAGCCAAGATTGAGTAGGCCATAATTGATTAGATATGGCTTTTCCAACACTATATAAAGGATATGTGATATAATCATTCTCAAACATGGAGGAGTCATTGTTAAAGACTTAACTAGAGGGTGCAAGAGATTGGATTGACCTAAAAAGCTCATGTACAAGAGGATAATACATTCAAATGACCATGGATTGGTGCATTAGATACAAGCATTTATGCTAAAGGGCTTATTTGTATACATGGAACATTAGTTATGCACTTATTTATAATAGTAACTTCAAGGGATGCAAACCATTATCTAAAAGGATGAATGAATTGATAATCTATCTAATAGGAGAAGCTTTAAGCTAGCTAGATGGCTTAACCACTTCCTAAAGGATCAATAGAACCATAAGGCGAAGCCTTTGGTCATATAGAAATGCATGGCCACAGTTGAAGGGCATGGGTGGATTACTCTAGTGAAAGTAATCCAAACTTATGTTAAGGTCATTTGGAGGGATTGTTTATGTTACTCAGGGGAGCATAGTTAAAGGGCAAAGTGAAGAATCAAAAGAATCAATGCAATGTGCACAATTTTTAGGTTGATAGAAAGTGTGTAATTTCCTACAATATTCTTTAATGTAATAGGCTTGGCAATATAATTACTTTACAGAGTAGCAACAATGACTTAAAGAAGTGATAGTATACTAGCACTCCTTAGTCATAGGGTTAAGAGATTTTGTAGTAATGACTATGATTTCATATTTGCTTGTCCATAGATAAAATGGAACTTAAATTAGAGTAGATATTTACTCATGTATCGATAAAGTAGAACTTGAGTTAGAATGGAAGATGCTTTATGCTTAACCTCCTTTTAGATGTTGAAGTGGGGGAGCCATCAGAGGATGTGCTCAAAAAGATCATTGGAGCATATATAAGGAAGGGGTTACGAGGACCATGATGCTAGAGTGCATTAAATATGAGAGTGAGCTATAATGGTCAATAAGATGTCAAAGGGTATCAATTAAAAGAAGATCAAAAGATCTAATTGAGTGTGAAAGTGACATTGCTAAGTGTTATAAATTGACTAAAAGCAATACAAGTGAACTTATGAGCAAGTTTATGGGCCTTATGCATAGATCAAGTGTAAGTTTTGCCTTTTGCATTGGTGGAATGAGACATTAGGTGTAAGACACTTATTAGTAGATGGTTTAAAATGCCAAGTATTGCTCATGAGCTATAGTGTTAACACACTTTTTTGCTATAAACTGACATTTGTGGAAGTTGTAAAAGTAGTAAGCACATAGTTGTAGAGGTCATTACTTGTCAAGGTAACAAGGCCGAGGGAGTTAGTAGGAAAGTGGCATTAGAGGATGTTGAGATACTATAAAAGGAGTCTATAGAGGTAGTTTTTTGAAAAATTTATGGAAGATGTGTTTGGCTAAAAGGATACTAATGTTATAGAGATGATAACTTAGCCTTGAGATGGGGGAATATTTATAGTGCTTAAGGAGACAAGCATGAGTGGTTGAGATAGTAAATCAGAAGAGTAGGCTAAAAACTAACATGAAGTTTTGAAAAAGTAAGTAGATTTTTCATGTAATTATGTCAAATTGAGCATCAAATAAGGTATTGACATTTAAAGTGAAGGAGAATGTCACAAGCTAGCATTTGTGATAGTTCAATGAGGAAATGTGTTAGTCTAAAACAAGACTTGGTAGAAAAATCAAGCATTTTATAAAGGTTTTATGGCTAAAATCTAGAATTAATTTGATTTATATATTATTTTTCCTAATTTTCCCAAGTTTAAAGGTATTTTAATAATTTTGACATAGTTCAAAACTTAGAAGGAGCTTGAAAAGCTTGTATTTATAATTCTTATATTTTTACCTTATATCAATGTGTTTTTGTGTGAATTGGACACTCTGGCATTACAAAAAGGATTTATGACAAATAGAAAAAAAGTATATATACTTATGTTAGATGGGCCTTTGTTTAAAATGTTCTTTAAGGGAGTAAAATATTAGGAAGCCCCAGCAGGGCACCTTAGCACCGAGTTAGGGACTCAAGTATATTAGCTTATAACTATCTCCTATACACTCAAAATTATGGAATGAAATATAAACTAAGTGAATAGAGTATACTTCTCCCTATTCAACGTTGTCTTTTTTTATGCTTGTTGTCCTTGGAGGTTTCATGTATGGGATGATCTTGTTAATCGTTATACATGAATGCTCCGATAATATTTGATTGTGGCTTGTGGATTTATGAGTTTCATCATCTATTTTAGAAGTACCATGTAAGTTTAATGGAAAGGTTAGCATATTTACTAGAAATGGCAAGCATATATCACATAGTTTTAGTTAAAGAATTGTTAGCCCATGACACCAGGGATTCCATGTTTAACTAAATATCATAAAAAATAAGATCATTTCTTGCTTTCTAGATGCAACAAATAATTATCATTGCATTAACCCTCACCATGAATGAAAAATCACAAAGGGCATGGTTGGGGATCAGATTATCGTTGATCTATAAAACAACATTAATAAAATTTAACGTAAAAGGGAAAAAATATAAAGTTCATCTTCAGGCTCTTATTAAGATAATAGGCAATAGGTATTAGTCAGGTTAGCAAAAGCTTGAATTCATTGTTGCTTTGAACCATCCTACTAACAAAATGCGAGATGGTTACTTTCAAATGATAAGGGATTAATGATCTCCATAACTTTTACCACTGTTTTGCATCTTGTTCATTGTAATTGGCTAACTTGCAAGCATAATATAATGAACTAGTAGAGAATTTCCTAAAGCTCTCAAGTGTCAATTTCAATTTGTCCTCTCTATTCATCAGAATCTTGAGTTGAATTATGTATTTATCATTTTCCTCAATAAAAAAGTTATGCAATATTATCACATCTGAAGCTTTTGTATTTGGTAACCATAAGTTCGACATGCGCGTATTTAAATCCACTTTAGCAAATGATTTAAGCTCTGATTGAAAAATAGGTTTACATAGGAGCCATAAGAGATCATTCATAATTCTTAACTACCCATTTCACACTACATAACAGGCCTAAAAAAAACATAATTTTCAAAAACTAACCTTGCGCACATTTCATAAGTTTAAATACACTTTTGTAATCTTTAAACTCCTACCATATTAGCTTTTTGGAACATGATTACATCATTTGCAAACATTGAATGAGAGACGGATTAACAGCCCCTTATAGCCTTAATACCACGATCAATCCTTGAAAGAAAATGCATCACCTTGGTGAATCCTATAAGATGGATTGAAATTATTTGAAAGGATTTTCAGAAAGCAATATAGAGAACTGAACTGTAAACACACATGTAAAACTTAAATGACTTAAGTGATATTAATAAATAGTTATTATGGTTAAATAAATAAATATTAAATAGATGAATTTTTAATTGGTAAGTTTAAGATATGTTTTTCCTAAAGTAACAAATTACTTGATGAGAGTAGTTAATAGGGAGTTATCAGATAATAAATGGTTATCTAATAGATAAATAAAGATTTATTTAGAAAGCTTATCTAATAAATAAAAAAATTTGTAAAATTATCTAATAGATAATTAAAAGATTTATCTAGAAAATTATTTAATAGATTAATAAAATATTTATCTAAAAAGTTATTTGATAAATAAAAGATTTATTTAAAAAATTAGTCCTTATCTTTACCTATAAAAGGTTTCCCTCTCTTTATCACTAATGTAAGTGTGAAAATTAAAAGAGGTCAAGAGATAGAAATATAGTTCTTTCTCTCACATAGTTCTTTTTTATTTTTTAAGGATCAAATGTTATATTTTAGTATTTAGACTATCAAGTTAAGGATCAAGGTATGTAGTCTATCCTTAATTTGATAGTATGAAATTTATAATGAGTTTGTAAAAACTTATGAGTTTCCAAAATTTTATGCATTATAAATAATTGATGAACTCTGTCATCAGGATTAGATAGAAATTAAGGAAAGCTTACATGTGGTATCAAAGAACTTGGCTCAGGAACTCATAATTTTTTTATTAAGGAACCATAATTTTTTTAAAAAAGATAGGACTTCATAAAATTTATATGATTTAGGAAATAATTACTATTTTTCATATATTTTATTGCTTTGCTACACAATTACAAATGAATTGTCTCTTATGAATTACCATATAATTGCATCCACTTGGATATCATGAGAATTAGCCATATACATATGAATATGCACTTTATCTCTTACATATAATTTAGTTGTATGATTGGATGCAAGGCATAATTGATCACTAAAGTTTGAATATAAATGTTGATCTCATAACTTAGCCATATAATAGGTCATTAATGTTCAACATATGAATAAGAATGGATGTAAGGCATATTTTATTATAATATTAAGTAATGGCAATTAAATTTCACATTATCAAATTTTATGATATTGTTATTCATTTATTCATTTATTTTGATATCTATTATATGAATAATTTGTTAGTCATTAAAGTGGCCAAATTAGAAGGCTATAATAGATACCAAATTAAATAAAAATTCAGTTACCCATAATTATATAATGCTATGAAAGATGTAATGGTTGTTGTTTATGGGTATATTGAAGTTCATTGATTATAAAATATTTAAGGATTGACTAAAGGTTAATTAATTATTTTATAATAATAAACATAATCATGGTTAATTATTGTACTCAATTAGATATGTTTAGTATATCCAAAGATAGCAAATATGTCTAATTAGAGTAACATAATTGCTAATTATGTGAAATTGAAATTTAGCATCAATTAGATTTTATAGTTGTATATTAGTGTATCACCTAAAGGAGAATATTAATATTCATTTAATTGTTTAATGAATTATTTTGAATCTATGTATACATTAATTATAATTGAAAGCATTAATGCTACACATTATTTCTTGAAGTATCTATTCTAAATTTACTTTATTTGCATGCTTTGTCTATCCTAATCTTTAATGAGCTGAATTTTCCTAATTGGAGTGAACAAATCCAATTTCACCTTCGTGTATTGGATCTTGATTTGGAAATCCAAGTTGATAGACCTACTGCTATTATTGATACTAGTAGCAATGAATAGAAAACTTATTATAAAAATTGGAAAAGGTTAAATAGACTAAGCTTGATGTTTATGCCAATAAGCATAGTGAATAATATTACGTCAACTTTTCTCAAAAATTGAAAATGTTAAAGAATTTATGAAATTTGTGGAAGAGCACTCCTGAATTATTAATAAGTCTCTTACTGGGACATTGATAGGTATCTTAACTACCATGAAATTTATTGGTTCACATACCATGCATGAACATGTTATTAAGATGATAAACATAGCAATAAGACTTAAGATCTTGGGAATGAATGTAGATGAAGAATTTTTTTGTATAGTTCATTATTAACCCATTACTGTATGAGTATCGCCCTTTCTAAATGAATTATAATTCCATGAAAGACAATGGAATGTACATGAATTGCAGAATATGTTAGTTTAAGAGGAAATGAGTCTTAAGAATCAAGGAAATTATTTTGCTCATTATGTACACCATCAAGAAGCTGGAAAGAGATCAAGAAAGAAACATGGTAAAAAAAGGGAATCACTGAAGTCAAATGAGTCTTCCTATCAAATCCATAAGAAGGAACAAAGGGATGATAAATGTCATTTTTGCAAAAAAAATTGGACATCATTTAGATTTATTGGAACACTTTTATGGAATTTAATTTTGTTATCTAACTTAATGTTATTGAATATTCTATTAACTTTGGTAATGAATGTTTAAGTTTATTTAAGCATAAATATCTTATTAGTTTTGGAATTCTATGTGATGGATTATATAAGTTGAATCTTGATAGTATTTATGTTGAAACACTTTTAACATTGCATCATAATGTTAGTATTAAACGTAGTCTGGTAAATGAATATTCTACTAACTTATGGCATAGGTGTTTGGGTTATATTTCCAAGGAAAGACTAGAAAGATTAGTAAAGAATGAAATTTTTTTAGATTTGAATTTTATTAGCCTAAATATTTGTGTGGATTGTATAAAGAGAAAACAAATAAAAACATATAAAGAAAGGAGCCATAAGAAGCACACAGTTTCTTGAAATTATACACACTAATATAAATGGACCTTTTGATATTAATTCTTTTAATAAAAAAGTAATTCATCACTTTTATTGATGATTATTGACATTATGGATATCTCCATCTATTGTATGAGAAATCTCAAGCAATGAATTCCTTAGAAATATTCATAAATGAAGTTGAAAAGCAATTGGTTAGAAAAGCAAAGTTTGTCTAATCGAATAGAAGTGGTGAATACTATGAAAGATATGATAAAACTAGACAACACCCAAGCTTGTTTGCTAAATTTCTTGAGAAATGCAGCATAAGTGCACAATATACAATACTACGTATACCATAATAAAATAATGTATCAGAGAGATGTAATAGAACATTAATGGATATGGTTAAAAGCATGATAAGCAACTTATCTTTACCTATTTCATTGTGGATATACACATTGGAAACTGCTATGTATTTGTTGAATAAGATTCCTAGTAAAATAGTTCCAAAGACACCTTTTAAACTATGAATTAGTAGGAAGCTCAATTTAAGGCATTTGCATGTTTGGGGATGCTAAGCAGAAGTACGAGTATGTAATCCACAAGGAAAAAATTATATGCAAAAATAATTAGTGGATATTTCATTAGTTATCCAAAAAAAAAAATCTAAGGGATATATATTTTAGTATCTTAACCTTAGCACAAGAACTATTGAAATTGGAAATGCCAAGTTCATTGAGAACCGTGAAACTAGTGGGAGTAAAGTTCCACGAAATATGAAAATTAAGGAAATAAAAATGCAAGTCCTATTAGCTTGTAATTCTTTTAAAGTAGTTATTCCTTACATTATTGAACTGTAAAACAATAAAGAAGAACAATAGATTATTGATCCCATACTTGATAATGAACCTATTATAGAAGAACTACAAGAGATAGCATTAAGAAGATCCTAAGAGGAAAAAAGACTAGCTATCTCGAATGATTATATAGTTTATCTACAAGAGTTAGAAGTTAACTTAAGAATTGATAATGATCTAGATTCATTTTCACAGGCCATTAATAGTGATAATGTTAATAAGTGCTTAGATGCCATGAAAGAAGAGTTAAAATCTACAAAAGATAATAAAGTATGGGACCTTGTATAATTGCCTTAAGGTTGTAAAAGAGTTGGATGTAAATGAATCTTTAAAACCAAATGTGACTCTGATGGTAGCCTTAAGCATTACAAGGCTGGACTCATTGCTAAAGGTTTTACTTAGGAGAATGGCATTAACTATAATAAGACATTTTCACTAGTCTCTAAAAAAGATTCTTTTAGAATTATCACAGCGCTAGTAGCTCATTATGATTTATAAGTACATCAAATGGATGTAAAAATAGCCTTTCTTAATGGGGATTTGGTTGAAGAAGTTTATATGGATCAACCAATGAGATTTTTAGTTAAAGGAAAAGAACATATAGTGTGTAAATTAAAGAAATCAATATACAGACTTAAATAAGCTTCCAGATAATGGTACCTTAAGTTCAATAATATATTGTTACCTTTGGATTTGAAGAAAATACTATTCATTGGTGCAAATATCTAAAAGTCAATGGAAGTAAGTTTATATTTCTAATTTTATGTATTGATGATATCTTGCTTGCAGCTAATGACCTTAGTCTAATATATGAAACTAAGAATTTCTCTTTACTAACTTTGAAATGAAAAATATAGGAGAGGCAAATTATGTGATCAAAATAGAAATATTTCGGAATAGAATGCAAGGATTGTTAGGTTTGTCTCAGAAAGCATATATTAATAAAGTTTTAGAAAGATTTTGGATGGAAAATTGCTTAACATCTCTCGTTCCAAATCATAAAGGAGACAAGAGTTTCAAACAATGTCTAAAGAATAACTTGAAGTGGAAACAAATGAAAGTTATTCCTTATACATCTTTGGTTAGGAGTTTAATGGATGCTTAAACATATACTAGATTAGACATTAGCTTTGTAGCTAAAATGCTAGGTAGGTACCAAAGTAATCCAGGATTGGATAATTGGAATGCTACAAAGAAAGTTCTCAAATACTTGTAAGGAACCAAAGATTATATGCTTACTTATAGAAGATCTAATCATCTTGAGGTGATTGAATATTTCAGTTCAAACTTCATTAGTTGCATGGATACAAGGAAGTTTACTCTTGGCTATTTGTATCTTTTAGTTGGAGGTGCCATTTCATAGAAGAGTACACAACAATTAGTAATTGTTGTATTCACCACGGAAGCTAAATTTGTGGTATACTTTAAGGTGGCTACAGAACTTTATTTTAGAATTTAAGGTAATTAACAACATTATTAGGCTATTAAAAATTCATTCTAATAATTCCATAGTAGTTTTTTTCTCTAAGAATGATAAGTGCTCTAAGGGTGCTTAACATATGAAATTGAAATATTTCAACCTCAAAGAAAAAGTTTAGAAACACACAATCTCAATAAAGCATATTAGCACCAATTTTATGATTACTGACCCTTTGACAAAAAAGGTTACTGTTTAAAACATTTAATGATCATGTTACAAATATGAGCATTATTGTTAATAAGGATTGTAGAATATTATTGTTGATTTTATATTATTGAATATTTTGATACTATGAGCTTTCTAATGAATATGTTTCTAATGATCTTATTAATTAAGTATTGTATACATATTTGAATCACAATAATAGGTTTTGTTTTTGCTAAAGATATAATATTGGATTAATTATACACTTCTCATTTATAGGTTATAATAAAAGAAAAGGAGTGGTATAATAGTACATGGAAGGGAATATAGCTAATAAATGGTATACAATCATCATGACTCATATTAATTCTTATTCTTCTATTTGACAAATGATGTAACCATTGTATATAAAATTAACTTTATCTATGCGCATTATGTTAATTTATTTATTTCACCATAAAGTAAGCCAATATCACATGAGCCAAGTGGGAGAATGTAAGACTTAAATGGTTCAAGTGATATTGATAAGTGGTGATTATAATTAAATAAATAAATATTAAATAGGTTAATTTCTAATTGGTAAGTTTGAGATATGTTTTTCTAAAGTAACAAATTATCTGATGGGAGTAGTTGATGGGAAGTTATCAAATAATAAATGGTTATTTGATAAATAAATAAAGATTTATCTAAAAAGATTATCTGATAAATAAAAGATTTATCTATAAGATTATCTAATAGATAAATAAAATATTTATCTAGAAAGTTATCAAATAGAAAAATCAAAGATTTATTTAAAAAGTTATCTGATAGATAAAATATTTAGTTGGAAAATTGGTCCCTATCTTTGCTTATAAAAGGTTTTACGCTCTCCTTATCTCCATCAATAACATAAGTGTGAAAATTAAGAGAAATCAAGAGATAAAAATGCAATTCTTTGTCTCTCACAGTTCTCTTCTATTTTTTTTAAGGATCAAAGACTAGGCTATATTTAAGCATTTAGACTATTAAGTTATGAATTAAGGTATGTAGTCTATTATTAATTTGATAGTATGAAATGAGTTTGTAAAAACTTATGAGTTTCCAAGATCCTATACATTATAAATAATTGATGAATTCTATTATTAGAATTAGATAGAAATTAAGGAAAATTTACAATACATTAATAAATTCATTGAATGAATTTCTTGTGAAACCTAAATAATTCTAGGACCTTTAATAGAAAGTGTCATTCCACCCTATCATACATCTTTTGAATGTCTAATTTGACCCTCGTCAATCCTCCCTTACCTTTCTTTATTAAATCATAAAGATAATTTATTGGGCAAGAAATCCATTTTCTAAAATCCTTTGACTTGGCATAAAAGCTGATTGGATAGGAGATATTAAAGATGTGCTTAGATGTATTTTTCTTTTTATTTTTATTTTTTTCAAAAAATATTGTTAAATTTTTTTAAGAAAGTTATTTTTTATTTTTAGAATCTATTTCTACTTAATTAAATAAAAATAAAAAATAAAAGGTGGTTGGAGTTGAAAATAAGAAAATATTTTTATCTAATTACAAAGTTGATATAAAAAACAAAAGAATTAGTTAAAAAAATCTAACAGTTGTTTTCACTTTTTTAAATTTTAAGTTACACATTTAAAATTATAATTTTTAAAAATAAATTTTCAAACATATTCTTTTATTTTTCACAACAAAAAAAATAAAAAAAATATTTTTAAAAATAATAAACAAACAAATCCCAACTTTCTTAAGATTATCTGATAGATAAATCAAATATTTATTTAAGATAGATAAAAGATTTATCCAGAAAATTGGTCTCTATCTTTGAAAAGGTTTTATGCTCCCCTTCTCTCCATCAATGACATAAGTGTGAAATTAAGAGAAGTCAAGAGATAAAAATGCAATTCTCTCTCTCACATAGTTCTCTTCTATTTTTTTTAAGGATCAAAGGTTATATTTCAATATTTAGGTTATCAAGTTATGGATCAAGGCATGTAGTCTATCCTCAATTTGATAGTATGAAATTTATAATGAGTTTGTAAAAAATTATGAGTTTCCAAGATCCTATGCATTATAGATAATTGATAAATTCTATTATTAGGATTAGATAGAAATTTAGGAAAACTAACACACTAATAAATTCATTGAATGAATTTCTTGTGAAACCCGAATAATTCTAAGACCTTTAATAAAAAGTGTCATTCCACCCTATCATACATCTTTCGAATGTCTAATTTGACCCTCATCAATCATCCCTTACCTTTCTTTTTTAAATCATAAAGATAATTTATTGGGCAATAAATCCGTTTTCTAAAATCCTTTGACTTGGCACAAAAGCTGATTGGGTAGGAGAGATTAAAGATGTGCTTAGATATATTTTTTATATTTTTGAAAAGCTATTGTTAAATTTTTTTAAGAAAGATATTTTTTATTTTTAAAATTTCTTTTCAGTTAATTAAAGAAAAATAAAAAATAGAAGGTGGTTGAAGTTTTAAATAAGAAAATATTTTATTTAATTACAAAGTTAATATCAGAAACAAAAGAATTAGTTAAAAAAATCTAAAAGTTGTTTTTATTTTTTATTTTTAAGTTACACATTTAAAATTATAATTTTTAAAAATAAATTTTCAAACATGTTCTTTTATTTTTCACAACAAAAAAAATAAAAAATTATTTTTAAAAATAATAAACATACAAATCCCAACTTTCTTAAAACCAAGCGCATTTTGTTGGTAATGATTTTAAATGTAACCTTGTAAAGGAAATTGCAAAAGCTAATAGGCAATAATTATTGAAAGTTTTAGCATGCCCACGCTTCGGAATGAGAATTATATGCGAAAAATTAAGCTCCTTTAACGAAGAAACTTTGAATTAAAGCAGTAACCTCGTCATCTATAATATCCCAGTGTTCCTTATAAAATAATCCCAGCATACCATCTAGTCTTAGAGCCACGAGTGGATTCATTTGTTTAATTGTATCACAAATTTCCTCTTTGGATGGAATTGTGCACATTCGGAGATTCTCTACTTCACTTATCACAAATTTCCTTAAGAATTTTGTGACCTTGAAGATGCAAATAAATTTTTGGAAATTATGAACAAAATAATATTGCACAATACCCTTCCGTCTGTCAAGCCATGCAACATCTCCAGTGGTGATCCACACAATATTATTTCGCCGTCTGTGAACCACGGAGCAAACATCGGAAAACTTTAGAATTCGTATTCCCTTCGTTAATCCACAACTCACGTGACTTCTGGTGCTACATGCTTTCCCGTCTCTTCAACCCTCCATCTATGTTCCCTGAGCATTCCTGATAGCTATTAAATTCTCCCTCGTAGGTTGGGCCTCCTTCAAATTACTCAATCCTTGATGCAGCTTTTACAATCCGTGATGAGTCAATGACAATGGCGAGGCACTTCTTTATTCCATTCTTGATAGCCATTAAATATATGTTTAGTTTCTATTTACTATTTGTTATATCGTATTTTATATTGAAGATTATTATTTATTTAAAGATTCAAATTGTGAAAAAGTTATATTTAGAAATAAAAATCAATTTATTTTTCATATTTTTATTTTACAGAAAGTAAGTACATATTAAAATTTTTTAATTTATAATTTCAAATATATAATTGTAAAATAAATATAATAAATTACACTACATGATTTTGTAATTTTTTTACAATATAAAATCCATTTAAAATTTATTTATATAAATAATTTTTAATAAAATTGAAGTTAATTTACAGCCTGTGCATCGCATAGGCGAAAACATAATGCACTCTTAAAATAAGGAGTAATGATTCAGTACATAATACATTTTTTAAGTTTTAAATATAATTTTAATATAAAATTTATAAATTCTTGAAAAATTGAATTATAATTTTATATAAATTTCATTTGTAATAAGTATGGGTTTAAATATGTACATAAATTCAACCAAAAAAATATGTATATGAAAAATTGCATCACCATTTAAAAAAATGAAAATTTTAAATTTTTATATGAAATTCATAATTTATAAATTAAAATTTTATAAAAATATGAATATTATATACACACACGCCAAAATTCTTTTAGAATATTTTGAATTGCATAACTCGTCAAATAAATCATCTTTTTATTTTGGAATTTTTTATTTTTTTGTCAAAAATCAAAGAAACACATTTGATATGAATAATCTAAATTTTTTATAATTATAAAATATCAAAATAAAAAAAAATTCTATATGATCAACATTATATGTGAAATGTATGCCAAAAAAAACAGTATAAACTATTTGAAATCGTTTTCACAAAATAATATGGTAACATGCATGAAATATTTTGGTATTATAAAACATACGGATAGCATACAAATTCTTTAATGTATACAAATCTTCGAGTTATGGTTGGAATTTATCATCTTCAACTAGGGGAACTTGGAATTTCACCTTAAACTAATGAAGAACTTAAAAATAACACACTAGTTGTTCAGCAGAAACTATCCATCATATAAAAAGATATATGACTTAACATAAACGTGTAATTTTCTTACTGCATGGAAGCCTTTAAATAACTTTCATGTCACATTTTATTCTCTCCAAATCACTTTAAAAACTCCAACTCAGCAACACAAATTAATGTGTCATCTAGATCTGTCCATATGAGGGGAAAAAAACATAAATATTTTTAAACTGCGGAGATTTCTAAAATACAATCTCTGGATATATAAAATAAGGATGCTCAAGATAATAATTCAACATTTCTAACACAAGTTACCAAGGTTGTGATCAAGAAAAAGATGATGCAGGGGAAAAGGAAGATAGTAATAAATTCATTATCAGAAATTTCAATTCTGGGATGTTGCCTTCTCTTTTCTTCTTGTAGATAAAGCTGTATATATGATGAGATTGACGGTCAAGAAATGGTAAGTATTTTCCCTTGTTATGATTGGTGAAAAAAATAATGTGAAATTAATAGTCAGTATTTCAAACTTAGACTTTCAATTTTATAGATTGCTTCAAGTGGACTTTCACTCTTTTTCTCATAACAAGACATTAATTGTTATATGTTTTCTCACTGCGCTGATAGTTTTGTTCCTCTGGCTGGGCAAAGAAATTGCTCAGAAATCGGATGAGTATAATACACGGAAGAATTCTAATTCGATTTTTGCAGCTGCTATTTATTTGTTAAAGAAAATGTAATACCTTCCAATTATTTGACTAGGGGTAATCAGAAAAATAAAATAGAATAGTGAATTTTTATTTTTTTTAGTATTTATTTAGTTTATAAAAATTCATTTTCTTTTCTCATTTTTTTAATGGAATTACTCCAAATAAAAAAATGATGATTCTCCCTAATTTTTCAAGAAATTCAATTTTTTCATTTTAAAATTTGAATTTATCATTTTTACAATAATAATAATAATAATAGCAATGATAAAAATAATAATATTAATAAATAATAAAAATGAATGACGATGGATAATAGAAATAAGATGTTAATAATTTTGATAATAATATTAATTAAGTAATAATAAATAATTATATAATAAGTATAATAAAATATTTAATAATATAAAAATTATTAATAATATTTATTAATACTAATTTTTCAATAAAAATAATTATTATTCTTATACAATAATAATAAAAGTAAAAATTAAAATATTAATGATTAATAATATTAATAAATAGATAATAAATAATAAAATAATAAAACTAACTATAAAAAATAATACTTAAATAATAAAAAATAAATAATGAAAATTATGTTGATAAAATATCAATAATTAATAATAAATAGTTATAAAAATAATAATATTATTAATATAATAACAATAAATAATAACATAATAATTAAAATAATAGAAAAATATTTATTTTAATAATAATTAAAAGTAAATTATCTTTTTAGTTTAACAATTATTAGCGAAGTGAATTATGAGAATATAATTTCCTTTCTTATTTGAATTAAATAAAGTAAATGATCATAAAGTATTCATTCTTTTTCTCTTTATTTTTGTTTTTTAATTCTTTTCCCTTAACCTGGTTGACAAATGACCCCTAAATTGAATTTGAATGATAATAACATTGAAAAGTCTAGAATCAACTATAGATAAGTATAATATGTTTAATTAACTTTTAGATGCTCTTCAAAATTAATTATGTCTCTAAAATCACAATAGCATTGCAAAGCCTAAAAAGAAAAAACTTTTGTTATCAACTTACTGTTCGCAAAATCATGTTATTGCACTAACTATTAATCTTGAAATTGTTTGAAATGATGAAATCTATTCAGTTTGGAGATTAAATTCCATTCCTCTTCCAAATAGCATTTGTATTGAAGATAGTTCAGACGAAGAGAAGACACATCCAAGTAATCGAACTGTGTATGTTTGCTCACATCTTGCAATAAAATCCACTTTTCATGATTTAATTATCCGTAATTAAATGTAATTGTTTACTATGATTTTTTTAACAGAGAGCAGAAGGGGTTTGCGAATACTATCAAAATTGAGGTATTATATAGGCAGAATCATATACAAATATTTTGATGGCCAAAAAGTTTTAGGCACCCTAAAAGACTGTAATGTAGAGATATGGCACTTCAAAGTATTACTACCTTTTTATTATTAACATAATTCATTTCTAATAAGTAATGTGTATTTTCATTTTTCTTTCTTTTATTTACATACTCAAGATTTTTAATGCCACTTATCACATTTTACACAAGTGATGAATATTGTATTAGTATATGGATGATGAAATTTAATTATTGTTTTATTAAATTCGTCCCCCTCATACTTAAAATTAATTTATTCTCATTCACAAAATAGGCAAGAACCGTAAGATTTAATTTTTAATTTCATCTACCTTATAAGTGAGTGTAAGTTAAATGTAGATTTTAAAATGTGTTTAACATTTTTCTGCAACTTAATCATATGTCTATAACATCTCTTACTATCTAACGAAATAAGAATTCTGTTAAATTTATTTCTATTCTTGTGGTGTTATTATCAAGTTGGTTTTTTTTTTATATATATATAGGTTGAATTTGAAAATGCGACTTTGATGAAAATGAAATACCCCAGCACCTAGCAACATCCGATCATATTATGGGAGACCCGCAAATATGCAATAATTTTTTTTAAATTTTTTTTAGCAACATAAAGGAGTGGAAGCACTTCAAGAATACAAATGAAATTTTAAAAATAAATCTTAAATGTGTGCGAGTAGTATAAGTAGTGAAGTGTGAATGTAACTCTCTAATAAATAATTATGATATGATGCATGCTTTCATAAACTTATTAGCTTAATAAATGGATAAGTGCAGAGATGTGCCAAGGAGAGTTGAATCCATTACAACTCAACAATAAGAAAAGAAAAAGAAGAGACAAGAACAAGTTCCTGCCTACAGCCTCCGCAGAAAATGCTTAACATTATTATCATTAACTAGCTGCTTTCATTGGGGTTAGTATTGTTAAATGTATTTTTAGTAATAAAATTTTTATATATATCTATGTAAAAAATGTTAATTATTTTCTTGTAAATATTTTGTATAGGTTGATAGAGAGAGGTTGGATTTGGACAAAGCATCTTACATGGGATAATTCTATGGGTTACATTGAAGCAAATTTTGTTAACTTTGTAAAACTTGAAATACTTCCAACAAATTCTATTAAATCTGGTGGTGTTTCAAGTTGTTTTATTAATGTGGCAGTAAATAATTGACCATGGAACTTGTTTTCATTTTTTTTCTTAATTACAAAGTGGAATTAAAAAAAACTAAAGCCTTAACTCTTATTAATTATCATTTGTGCATTAATCCTACCTAAGTTTGGAAGTCTTTGTAACTTGATAAAAATTTCTCCATTGAAGCCCCCTTTTGACATGAAATAAGGTAAGCTAATTTTTTAAATAATCACAAAAATCACTTTTGTACTTGGAGTATATAAGAAATAAACAATATTATTAACCATAATATCTTTTTCTCTAATTGAAGTAGTTATACGAAAATGTTGAGGACCAAAAATCATCACAAAACTAACACTACTTTCTCTACTATAACCCATTCCATCGGCACATTTTTCATCAAAAAAGGAAGAACATATTGTTAGGTTTGATGGAGAAAAAATGAGATAAAATTTGAATTTTAATTTGATCATGGAGAGATGACATTGAACTAAATTAAATCTATAAAGGACTAAAGCACAATTAATTAAATAGGGATTAAATTGATATTAAGTCCATCTTTGAAAGATTAAAATAAATATTTAATCTTTGAGGAAGGGATAAATTAATTTTATGAGGAATGATATTAAATCAAATTAAATCCATGAAAGACTAATTTGAATGATACAATTAAATGGGACCAAATTAATATTAAATCCATCTTTAAATAACTGAAATAAGTATTTATTCTTATGGCTAACGAGTAATTTTGGTTTAGGTTATGGAACATGGTTATTGTTGTTGTGCCTGGTATTTGTTTCTCTGCCTTCAAAATTATTATGCCATTGAGCATTGCAAAATCATAGTATAACTATTGTTACAATTTAGTGATGGATTTAAATATAATTCATTATAAGTTTAAATTAGTTTTACACTATTATTTATTTATATGTTATCATATTATTAAAAATGTCAAAAGTCATTTACTATTGTAGAAATTATTAATTATTATTTTTTAATGTATTAAATTCTTATTAACTAATGGTATAAAAACTTTTATTTAATGGATTAAATTTAAACTCAAATAGGATTTAAATTTGTTTTTCTGTCAATATATCTTTACACTATCATCTAATCATGTGTTGATGTGCCAATAAAAATTGTTAAAACTCTTTTATCATTATTAAAAATTTTAATTACTACTATTTTTAATGATATATTTTTCCATTTATTAATAATATAAAATATTTTATACTTAATATTGAATCAAATTTAAACTCTTAAAAATATACTATAAGTGTTTAATAATATAATTTTTTTGTCTTAACATTAACTAAACGGGAAAACCCTAAACAAACATATACCAGATGTAATTTGTAGAATAAATAAGAAAGATAATAAAAATCAATCAGAAAAGGAAAGACAATAAAGGGGTCCAGAAAAGATTTACCACTGAAAGAAAAGAAGTCAGAAAATTTAATAAGAAATACGCAGTATTTAGAAGGGTGGACTTTTTTTTTGGGCCAAAAAAATGAAATTTCCTGGGAAAAAAATTCCAAATCCAATGAAATTTGGGGGTGGATTTATTACATTACTTAAACTGAAATTTTTATGAATTTTCAAAGGATAATTCTTTAATATCCAGATTAAAAGTTTGGGTATGCATAACTTGATTGGTAAAGGAATCATTATTTGACACATGTTTGTCTTAATTAATATTATATATTTCGTAACCTGGGTGTTCCAATTTTTTAAAATTATAAAATTGCCCCTTCAAATTATAATATTTGAAAACTTACCTACTTCTATAAGTGAATCTCAACATTCAAGATATTTTTCATATATTAAATAATTTTTTTCATTTAATAATTTCTTAACACATTAAAAAAAGTTAGATTATAGATGAATCACAGTAATGTCGTTTAAATTTTTTGATTCCTTATAAATAATTTCTCACAAAATTCATCGATTAATTAGACTTAATTAATAACCACATATCTTATGGATAAGATTTACGAATTATTTATCAAAGCATTACCTTTTTATGCTTTAACTCAACTACAACAACAACTACATAAAATGGCCCCAAAAGGATTTTGAATGTAAAAAATTTGGAGTTAAAATTTTAAAATAAGAAGAGTGAAGTATAAACACATTTTAAAGTTAAATTTCCACTTTATCTATTCTTTCTTTAATAAATTGACATGAAAATAAGTTATTCTAATTATTGTAATTAAAAACCTATTAATAAAATATACCACTATAAATCCATATAATAATTATAAACAAGATGATTTTGGTATAACTAATTACTATTTTTTAAATTGAAACTATGTTCTATTAAACTATTTATATAACAATACTTTAATTTTTTTTATTTCTTTACAAAAGTTACAAATGATAAAAAAATTAATGCCAAAGTTAAAGATAAGAACTAAGAAAATTATAAAAAAAAAGAGATAAGAACTAAGCAGATAAATTGAAGGAAAATTATTAAGATTGTACTTTCATTCACGCTTCTATTTTTAATATTTTTAAAAAATTGTAATTTTTGTCAAGATATTTCATATACTTTCACATTTTTTTAACTTCCAATTTTATATAAACTACATATGTAATACATACGACAGTTATAACTTTATCCATCAAGATTGAAAAGTTTAAAAATTTCTAAAAAATTAATTGTTTTGAAAATGTTGCAAACAGTATAAAATTTTGCAAGTAAAATATGAATAAAATTGTTTAAGCGTACAAGAAGTAAAAACTCATTTTATTATTAAAAGTTTTAGGAAATTACAGATAATAGTGGATAAAAGGTGTGAAAATAAGGAGGTTAACTGTACAAATGTATAAAATTAATGTGAATAAAAATAAATAATAAAAAATAATCGCAGTAACTGACAATAAACAAGTCATAATCGCGTGATGTAATAGCAAAACTATCTAATAACTATTAACTTCGAACTATTTTAAGTATGCACACCTCAATTATTATTGTTATAAATACGCACTAATCATCCATTTGAAAATTTGAACCCTACCAAATATTTTCTTTCTAATAGGGACAAAGAGTTTGACTATTTATCACACTCAGGTCATGATTGTCGAAAACGTACCTGTATGGCTTTCGAAGGAAGCACCACTTACAAGAATAGCGCGTGGAATACCAGCACCATCAAACACATATTTAACAAATACCAAAAGACGTGGTAATACTGATTCACTAAACATGTTCTTCAATTAATACGGGGGCACGGTTGTGCAAAATTACTCGCGGAACATTGCCCCCCCCCCCCAAAGTCATAACCAATCGTTTCTGAAATAAATCATAAATTAATAAAAACAATTTTTTTATATTTTTATATAAAAATAATGTTATTTCCTTTTAATGTTCTATATAAATAATGAAGTCATTGTCATTCAGTGTTCTGCAATTTCATTTTTTCTCCCAGCTCAAGAACTAATTTTGCTGCTTATAGTCCCAATTTATTTTCTGACACAGGTTTGTGTGTGATATAGAGATAGGATGTATAGAAATTTTGTGATTTTTAAGATGATTTATTTTGATCGAGAAATGTTCTTTTTTCCCATTTGAATTATATTTTCTTAAACTTTCTATGCTTGCTGATATGATTTTCTATTGTACTCAATTATATTTGTTTTTCTTAATTGTGGGATTAAATTTGTTCAGAGTGGAATCTCTTAAAATGAGTGATACGAGAGTCAACAAGGTCACCCTGAATGATGATGGTACAATTCTCCCTCTTATTTTGATTTCTAGCTTATATCCATTTTGTTTGAATTTAATAATTTTTAATATTTTCCCTAATCATAAAGAAAAGATATCGGAGACAGTGATTCTACTACTTATTTATCTTAAAATTTGTTGCATACGATATGATATATCAGTGGCATACACAATTAAAAATTGCATCATTTTATTAATTATATATCTTAAATTGTTTTGTTATGATGAAATCTATTCAGATTAGGAGTCATATCGCATTCCTCCTCCAACTATCATTTATATTGATATTTCAGTTGAAGAGGAAAAACATCAAAGTAAGTGAGCTTTATGTATTCACTCACATCTTATAATGGAACTCCTTTATATTATTTAATTATTCATAATTAAATATAATTATTTACTATGATTTTTTTAATAGAGGGAGCAGAAGGTGATGAACCTGCCACCAAAATTGTGACATTATATTGAAAGAATCATTTACAAGTATTCCGACGAATGAAAAGTTTTAAGTACAATAAAAGATTGTGATGTAGAGACCAAATGCTTCAAAGTATGACTTCTTAATTTATACTAATAAACTAATTTATCGTGACATATAACGTGTATTTTCATTTTTCTTTCTTTTGCTTACTTAATCAAGATTTTCTATATTTTTTTATCACATTTTATTTATAGATATTTTTCCATAACTAGTGAATACATAACATGTGTGCTCTTCATCACTAAAAATTGAGGGAAACTCAAAAAAGAATAGTTGAAGAATTAATTATTTTAATAATAATAATAAAGTGATCATTTTTTAATTACTTATAGCAAATAAATTGTATACTCACTAGATAACGAAAAAAAATTCTTTTGCACAAGAGGCGGTTGCATGTATATGGGTGATGCAAATTACTTAGAATTTAACTAAACTTACTCTCTTCCTCCTTGTACTTACAACTAATTTATATTTACTTGCAAAATAAATAAGATCTGGTTTTCTTGCGGTATCAACATTAATTTTTTTTTTCTATATAGGTCGAGTTTGAAAATGGAATTTTTATAGAAATGAAAGAAAATGAAATCCCTCAATATGCGGCAGAATCCCAGCAGATTATGGGAGACACACAAAGGTACAATAATTTTTATTTTATATCGTCAGTGACATAAAGGAGTGGAAGCCCTCCAAATACAAATAAAATTTTGAAATTAAATCTTAATTGTGTGAGCAGTGTTAAGTAGTGATGTGTAAATATAACTCTCAGGTAAATCTTAAAGAAATATTTTGAAATTATTAGCTTAATAATTGGATAAATGCAGGGATGCCCCAAGAGTAGGTGGATCCATTATAACTCAAAGTACCAATAAGAAAAGAAAAACAAGGGACAACGGCAAATATTTCCATCTGGCCTACTCAGAGAGGAGGGCCGATATCTGTCATTACTACTAGTAACCAGCTGCTTTCATCAGGGTCAGTATTGTTAAACCATTTTCAGCTATAAAAATCTTTTATATATATATATATATATATATATTAAATAAAGTGTTAATTTGCTTATAAATTTTTTGGTTTAGGTCGAAAAAAGAGGAGCTAGATTTGGCAGAGCATTATGCGTCCCGTGGAAAAACCAGAAAGCTACATTTTTTTTAAAGCTCTATTTTTGCCTCTCTGTTTTCGTTGTGGGCGGTATTATGATTAATTAGTACTTCCTCCATATCTTTTTGTCTATCACAGAATAATTAATTTCATAAATATTAAAAAAGTAACTTAATTTATTTAGTTTTAGTAAACTTTTCAAAATTATCTTTCATGTATAAAGTTTGAAACAATTGAAAATAAAAAAAAAGAGTATGATGAAATAAATGCAAATGAGTTGATAATATAAAATAATGAAGCATTTATTATTAAAAAAAGAAGGATAAAATTAAAAAATATTTAATATTTTATTAAAATTCTAAAATAACAAGGTAAAAAAGAATTAAATTTTTTTCCAAAATATGATAGATAAAAATAAGCGGAGTAAGTAATTTATAATATGGTTTAAGTTATGGAACTTAATTGTTGAACATAGCATTTACTAATTTCTCTACATTTGGAATTATTATGCCATTGAGTATTGCAAAATTATTGTCATAAATTTAGTGATTTAAGACCCAAGTTCTTGATTTAATGAACTTAAATGCGTGCCAGCTGAACGTGTGGTGTGCATGTTCAGAAGTCATTTTTTTTGTGTGTAAATTATTGAATAATGCGCTCTTTTGACATTATGAGTTCAATTTTGAAGCATTGTTCTTGTTATGTCGACAAACAAGCAAGTAATGTATCATTAAATAAATTCATAATTACGAAATATTATAACTAAAACTGAAAAGTTACTAATGCATAGCATTCAATGGTGGCGTAGCTTTTTTTCCCCCCCCAATGTTAGTGCATTTCAGTGCAATTGCTTCCTTCTTTCATAAGAATGAAGCTACTGACTTCATAGCCAAGGTTGATAATTCGATTTTCAGAGGAACCTGGGCTTTGATTAGATGCTCCTCGGTATCTTCTTTCCATTTTGTGGTCTGATAGCTTTTTTTTTTTTAAAATTTTCTTGTCGCATGAAGAAATAGTGGTACAAGTTTAGGAGAACCAAACTTGTCCTGAGAAATCCTGATTGCAATAAAATAGATAAATTAAAGAGTCTATAACTAAATTAACTACTAAATAAATATGCACATGCTCAATGTTGAGAGTTTGTAATGTTTTTGCTTTCTTTTGGAAGGATTTTTACCTATGGTAAACAACTTTGCTGTTAATCCAATAATAAGTTGGAGGAAAAAATTTCAGCCATGACTCCTTAAGAAATGTTGATGAGTTCCTTCTTGTTTATGTGAAATTTTATATTTTGTCTTCCGATGAACAAGGCCCTTACTGAAATTCTTTGAACACTTCTCAACTCTTTGATACACTTTTATTTCTATTGATAATACATGAGGCTCTTTGGCTATAAAAGATGGAATAATAGCTTCCAAGTTTAACTTCTTTGAAACTTGATGCTGAACTCATCTTGTCAACAGGTGACTGTAACCTAGCGGTGATTAATTGCTTCATGATAGCCATGTGTGTAATGACATGATTATTATGAGAATAGTGTCAGAACTTACCACAAAAATGAAGTTCCAAAGGATTCTTAAAAAACAAATGGACAAAGAGATTTAAAAACCAACTTCACCAATTTGAGGTTTCTTATAATGTGTTTTCACATGATTGGCTAACTATAATTTGTACATAATTTCATAATTTTTTCCTTTTTAAAGAGGATTAAGAGAGGGTGGCCAATAACAAAAGGTATAAAAATTCCAAACCTTTGAGCGTAAAGTAGTTTCCTTAGATTTTTTTTTCTACATTAGCCCATTAGTATGATTTTCGAACTCAGAGTTTTGATGTTCTAATTGTTTTATTTGTTCATTCAACTTGCCAACCATGTTTTGTGCAATGTTGGAAACAAAGCTTTGCTTTATACCTTAAAATTGACAGACTTATTTGACTACAACATCACCTTTCTAGATCTCTATCTGAAACCACCTATAATGAAACTTGTTCTTCACAACCATAGTCAAAATATTTATAAACATATCTTCTAAAGATATTGTTTCAAATTCTTTGGATGCGAATTGATTAAGAGTATGAAAACAATTCTTCAAATTTCTCTGATTAATAAGTAAAATTAGACCAAATCTCTATCATAATCAAATGAGTTCCCTTTCTGGAATCCGATTGATACGGTTGCTCCAATTGCTCTTCTCTTTTCAATCTTTCAACTTTGTCCAAATCGTTGATGGAATAGAGCTTACTATTATCCCAACTAATAGATCTTCATAGAAGTTATTAAGACCAGGAAAGAGACATGACTTCGTTCTAATTTATTCCTTCTGCAAACTTTTTACATCCTTAAAAGTTATTTAGTCAAAGTTATTAAGCCTTACCTTATTTAGATGGAAGAATGTAAGCAATGGTTGAAGATTTACATTGGTTGTGTGAGGAAGAGGAGAGAAGGTGAAGAGAATGAAATAGAGGAAGATTTGAGAATTTTTGAGTTAGAAAATAGGGGTGGTGGTGGTTGAAGTTTGAGGGTAAAAAGGGAATTGTGGCAAGATAAAAATTGAGAAAGTGTCCTTAATCTCCTTCGCACTTAAATATTTCATCCCATGCATATCTAATCTTTAAATATTTCACTTCATTCACATTTTTCAATAATTTCACACCAATCTCTCATTTTAATTTTTACTCAAATAATTAATTATTCCTTACACAAATTTTGTCCCATATTTTTTATATTGATTTTATTATTCTTACACAAAATAAAATTAAAAAAATTAGAGGTTACACGAGACTTTCAGACATAATCTGTCCACTCCAATGAAATTTTAGTGACTTGATATGGTTTGGACTGATAGGGTGTTAGTGCAGCTGGAATACGATTGCGTTTGGAAGTAAAGTTCTTCTTAACATGAAATGAGGAGCCTCTCCTTTTGCTTTAGATAATTTATCATATAAGTCCTTCCATTCACCAGTTCAAGAATAACAATATAAAAAACTCAATTGTGCAACCAATGAAATGAGAAGGAAATATTTGATGTGCGTCAAAGTATAATAACAATTTATAAATAAGAGTAATCTTTTGTTTGGCGTAAATCACACATTTTAAAAAATAATTTCTATGTATAAGAATTATAATTAGACACCTCGCGCATTATTTGTAATATTCAGAACTTAGTCATACTTTAAAAAAGAGGAAAATAGAGTAAATGAATTTTGAACCATAGATTACTCTTTTTCCTTAATATGGCACTTGGACTAAATTAATATTGGCTCTGACATACACTCCTTAAGGCCATGAATTACAATAAGCATAATCTCCAAACATCCATCCACAATAATTACATTCTGAGACAAACAAAAATTCATAATGGCAAAATGCTTCACCACTTCTAGATTGAACTCCTTGTACTATGATTATTATGTTTCTCCCCCAAAACTCTTTCAGATGATACAGACAAAATCAACTGACATACATCCTGATTCAGAAACCACATGATATGCTTTCTTGTCCCTTCAATTGCTCATCTATGTTCCATTGAACATTCTTAGAAGCTATTAAATTCTCCCTAGTCGTTTCGGCCTACTTCAAATTACTCAATACTTGATGCGGCTCTTGCGATCGATGATGACAATGGCCAGGCACTTCTTTATTCCATTCTTGATAGCTATTAAGGCTCCATTTGTTTAGATGATAAACCTTTTTTATAAAATATAATTATAAAATGTTAAAATGAAAAATAGTATTTTATTAATTTAATGTTAAATATGAAAAGTTTGAAGAAAGCAATTAAATAACTTCCTCTATTTTAAAAAAAAATTAATTTTCTCTACCACTATATCTCTAACAGTCATTTTTTTAACTATCAATAGAAGTAATGTATTACTTCTTCATTAATATATATATATATATATATATATATATATATATATATATATATATATATATATATATATATGTAAATGATATTTTCATAAAAAAAATCTCTCCAATGAAATAAATGTAATTAATAAAATTAAATATATGATTGTAAAGTAAATGTAATAAATTATATTTTACTAAATGAAAGTTAGTTTATAGCCAGTGCATTACACAAGCTTATAATCTAATGGACTGTTAAAAAAGGAGTAATGATTCGGTATATAATACATTTTTTAAATTTTTATATAATTTTAACATAAAAGTTATAAGTTCTCAAAAAGTATTATAATTTTATGTAAATTTAATATGAAATGAGTATGGATTTAAATATGTATATGAATTTAACAAAAAATATGTATACAAAAAATTGCATCATCATTTAAAATTAAAAACAATGGAAATTTTTAACTTTTATATGAACATTATAATTATAACTTAAAATTTTAGAAAAGTATGAAAATCATTTTAAAATTTCTATATATATATATATATATTTACCAGAATTCTTTTAGAATATTTTGAAGCATAACTCACCAAATAAGTCATCTTTTTTATTTTGGAATTTTCTTATTTTTTGTCAAAAACTCAACGAAACACATTTGATATCAATCATCTAAATTTTTTGTATTTATAATTATGAAATAATAAAATAAGAAAAATTTTCTATATGATCAGTGTTGTATGTGAAATATATGGCAAAAAAAAAACAACTATTTAAAAGAAGAAATCGTTTTCTCCCAATAATATGGAAACATGAATTATTTTGGTAATTATAAAGATACTGATAGCCTGCAAGTTCTTTATTTGTATACAAAACATTGAGTTACACTTGGAATTTACGGTCCTCAACTACTTTGGAATTTCACCTTAAACTATGAAAAATTCATTGTGTGTTTAAACTAATAAATAAATTAATTTATAAGTTATTTACTTATAACTTATTGATTTGATAAATAAGTTAACTTTTAAATGTGTTTGGTGGGGAGCTTAAAAGTTTATATGATAAGTTTCTGAATATAGTTTATAACTTAAATGACTATAACTTTTCAATTTTTTTCAAATTTATTCCTATTTTTTAATTAAATAATAATTTATATTCTAATTATATACATAAATATTGACATATTTTTATTAATTTAATATAAATAAATATGTTATATTATTTTTTTATAATGACAGTCCTAAATTCTAGGTCAGACTGATGGACGCAAATATGTAATATTATAAAATATAATTAATTAAATTTTAGATAATTATATTCATCTTTTGAATATTTTGATTAATTAATTTATTGATATATGTATTTATATTAACATATTCTTTTATATCATTTTATATTTTTTAACTACTTCAACAATTAATTTTATAAAACACTGCAACTAATTAACTTATTAATTATCAACTAACTTATCAACTATTAGTTAATTTATCACCTAATTACATTATACAAAGTCTTAGAAATAACATTCTGACTCATTTCTTTAGTAGAAACTGTCCATCACATTATATATATATACATGCCTTAACATACACGTGTAATTTCCTTACTGCATGGAAGCCTTTAAATAATTTTCACGTCACATTTTATTCTCTGCAAATAATTTAAAAAACTCCAACTCAACAACACAAATTAATATGCCATTTAAATCTCTCCATATGAGCCAAAAAAAAAACACTAATATTTTCAAACTGCGGAGATTTCTATAACTCTAATTTAGGATATATAAAATAAGGATGCTCTAGACCATAGTTCAACAATTCTAGCACAAGTTACAGAGGATGTGATTAAGAAAAAGATAATGCAGAGGAAGAAAGAAAACAATAATAAATCCTTCAAATTTCGATTCTCGGATGTTGCGTTCTCTTTTCTTCTTGTGGATGAAGCTGTATATATGATGAGGTTGAAAGTCAAGAAATGGTAAGTATTTTCCCTTTATATGTTATGATTGGTGGAAAAAATAATGTGAAATTAATAGTCAGTATATCAAACTTAAATTTTCAATTTCGTCGGGTGCTTCAAGCGGACCTTCGCTCTTTTTCTCGTAACAAGACATTAATTGTTATATATTTTCTCATTGCTTTGGCAGTTTTGTCCCTTTGGCTGTGAAACATTTCTTGAAGATGAGCATTCGAGGTTTGTATCTTTACTGTTTTCAATATTTCTTGAAGTTAAACCCTTGAAAGTATTATTAATCAATGGACCAATAAGTTTTATGTAAATTTAATCCCTTAATTTATGATTTAGTTGAGTTTCTTATTTTTAATTTGAAACTATTAACATGCGGTGGTGGACTAGTAAAGATGAAACTTCAAGTGATAAGTGATATTTATTTCATGCCAAGTCAAAATTGATAAAAACTCAAATAATAAACTTAACAATATAAATCCAATTTTATTTTAATAATATATAATTTTATTGTATCATATCAATCCGTTTATTTAATTTGTTGTGATGAATCAATCTGTTTAAGTAAAATTTAGGTGGAAAGTAAAAGAAGAGGACTTGGACAGGTGGCAAATAACAGTTAAAAAAATTAGGAGGGTGTTTTTTTATAGATAAATAGATAGGTGTAAGCCGCATATTTGGCAACATTAAAAAAAAAACATGGCAATGTATGATTGGTTAAATAGAATTTAATAGCTGGTTGTTCATGAATTCCTCGCAAAATTAATAAAAATAATATTATTTTTCTTCTAATTCTTAATATAAATAATAGAGTCTTATTGTCTTTCATTGTTCTGAAGTCTCATTTGCCCCTCACAGTTCAAGAACTACTTTTGCTGAGTAGCCCTAATTTATTTTGCGACTCAAGTTTGTGTGTAAAATATCGTTTACACAGAGAATTTATGGTTCTGATGTTGGTTAAGAAATGATCTTTGATAATTGATTGAATTTTATTTTCTTTCAAATTTTGAACTTGTAGATATCATCTTCTATTGGACTAAATTATATATCTATTTTTAATTGTGGGATTGACTTGGTTTGGAATGAAGCTTTATCTTTTAAGATGAGTGGTACAAGAGTCAAAAGGGTCACCATGAGTGATGATGTTACAATTATTGATCCTAATTTACTTTCAACTTCTAATAAATTTTATTTAGATTTAAGGATTCCTTTGTGTTTTCTCTGATATTAAATTTTGCTGTATACATATGTCGGTTTTAAAAAAAAATGGTGAAAGTGATAGCACAAAATTTCTGCCAGGTGAATTTACAAATTTTGGATGTGTGAGAGGGTGATGTTTTGAGTGAGGGAAAAGAATTCAATCTAAAATTTAAAGAAATGGGTTTCCCGCATGTAAAGTCCACTTTTGTTCAAATGAATTTGTGATGTTAACAAAAAAATATTTCAATTTTATTATAAATGAATTTTAACATTTAAAAATAATAATCATATTAATTTGAAAGTGATTTTTGAATCATTTTAATGAAATTGAGATGATGATAACATTGAGAAGTCTAAAATCAATTATATATATAATACATATACCTAGTTTTATATATTTAGTTAACTTTTAGATGCTCTTCAAAATTAACTCTGTCCCTAAAGTCACAATAGCATTGCAGAGCATAAAAAAAAAAAGACTCTTTTGTTATCCGCGTACATATTCAAAATTATGTTATTGCGCTAACTAGTGATCTTGAAATTGCTTGATATGATGAAATCTATTCAGTTCAGGGATCAAATCCCATTCCTTTTCCAAATATCATTTATATTCAGAGTAGTTCAGATGAAGAGGAAGCACATCAAAGTAACAGAACTGTATGTACTTATTCACATCTTGTGATGAAACTCTTTTATATTATTTAATTATTCATAATTAAATATAATTATTTATTATGATTTTCTTAACAGAGAGAGCGGAAAATAATGCGAATGCCCCAAGGATTGAGACATTATATTGGCAGAATCATCTGCAAGTATTTTGACAGCAAAAAAGTTCTGGGTCGTGTAAAAGACTATGATGCAGAGACTATGTTCTTCAAAGTATGACTCTTTTTTAATTATTAACCGTGTTCACTTTTTGTATACAACACGTTTTTACCTTTTTTTTTTCTTTTATTTACTTTCTCAAGATTTTCAGTACCACTTATCACATTTTACACAAATAATGATTATATTTGTATATGGACGATGAAATTTAATTAGAGTTTTCTTATATTTATCCTTCTTATACTTACCCTCAATTTATTCTCCCTCACAAAATAGGTAGAAATCGTAAGATTCAATTTTTAACTCTATCTATGAGTGAGTGCAAGTTAAATATAGATTTGGAAATATGAGTTTAACATTTTTCTGCAACTTAATCATATGCCTATAACATCTCTTACCATCTAACAAAATAAGACTTTTGTTAAATTTACTTCTTTTCTTGTGATGTTAGTATTAATTAAGTTGAATTTTTTTTATACAGGTTGAATTTGATAATGGGATTTCTATGGAAATAAAAGAAAAAGAAATCCTCCAGCACCTAGCAACATCCGAGCATATTATGGGAGACCAACAAAGGTACAATATATATATATATATATATATAACTTTTTTTAGCGACATAAAGGAGTGGAAGCACTCTAAGAATACAAATGAAATTTTAAAAATAAATCTTGAAAGTGCGAGCATTAAGTAGTGAAGTGTAAATGTAACTCTTTGGATGAGTGCAGGGAAGTGCCAAGGAGAGTTGAATCCATTACAACTCAACACAGCAATAAGAAAAGAAAACGAATAGACTAGAACAAGTTCCTGCCTATAGCCTACGCAGAAAATGCTTAACATTATTATCATTAACCAGCTGCTTTGATTCAGGTTAGTATTGTTAAATGCATTTTTAGTCATAAAAATATTATATATGTGTGTATATATATATGTAAAAAAATGTCAATTATTTATTTGTAAATATTTTGTCTAGGTTGAAAAAGAGAAGTTGGATCTGGACAAAGCGTGAAGCACGGGATAATTTTACAAGAAATTTGATTTTTTTCAGACATCAAATAATTTTATCATTAAATTATTTTTTGCATTTTAGTATTCTATTTCATGTAGAGAAGGATTAAAATATAAGAATTATTAATTTTAAAGGAACTAAATTGATATAAATTTTTAATTAGAAATGAAATTAATAAAAATTCTATCTTATAGGAATTAAAATAAATTTGCAATCTATGATAAAAAATCTATACATCTTAGAAGAGCCAAACTTTTCGAATAAAAGGCAAGCTTTTATGTAGAGAAAATAATTAAGAAAAAATTAATAGTGACTTCTATTATATTTGAGTTTAGTTGTATCAAATTTAAGGAACATTTAAGGATTAATGTATTAAATTAAAGACTAAAACCCTATTTTAATTTTCAAAATATTCAACTTATATCAATTTTATCCTTGAAGTAAGATTTATGTCAATTTGATTCTTGAAGTTTTAAGTCTAAATAAAATTTTAGTCACTATAAGAATTAAAATTTGTATCAATTTGATCCTGTGAGAAACTAAAATTTACTTGACCCTAAAATAGAATTTTAGTTAAATGACCCAACTAAATTATTGGTGGGAAATAAGTGAGAAAAAGTCCAACTAGAAAATCAAAGGACAAAAGCGAATAAAAGGCTCTATGCTAATTCACCTCCGATAGTATATGCTATTGTTATGAGAGAGGCAGTCTACTTAATAGATAGTTTTAGTTCGGATAAGAGTCAATAACCTGACTAAAAAGTTATTTATTAAATATTTAAATCAACCAATTGACTTGGTAAAGCAGCTAAATGTATTCAAATAAGCTAAAAGCTGATAAAAATTATATTTATTAGATACTTTGAATATTGTCGTTGAACAATAGGAATATTTTTCAAGTTTGCAACCAAGTGAATTATTGTTGGGAAATTCCAGCAATCATGCAAGACATTTGGTTGCTTGTTTTTATATTTTCCAATGTTAGCTAAGGCTCATTAGGTGGTCAAGAATTGTTTAGCTAGCTCTATTTCTCCTCTTTGGTCTTTTATGCACCTAAATCTCCTTTAATATATTTTATTTTTGGTTTTGCTATGAGACTCTTTTAATAAAGGGCTATATTTGTTAATCTTTTTAGGCTCTGGAGCTAGTTTTTTTGTTGGAGATGACTATAGTGCATTACTAATATATTGATATACTAGTACATCACTAGATCTGATTATTAATAAGTTGTTGTATAATATATTAGGTTTATTATATCATATTTGATTTTAAAAAAAAGTAAACCTGATATGTGATTAATTCTAATAGTATACTAGTATATCATTTATATCAATAGTATATCATAGTCTCTCCTTTATTTGTTTGCTATGAGAATCTACTTTTGTTTTTGTTTTTTTTCTTTTTGGATAAAGATTCTTTGTACAAGGTGCTTTAGTTTTTATCATGCTATTTTAAAGGGATTCTTTTGATTTTTTTTCTTTGTTAGCAAGGACCTTGATTTTGCTTGTTTATCTTCTGGGTTATTTTCTTGCATTGTTCTATTGAACCCAAAAAATGAAAAAGGAAAAGGCTCAAATAAAAAAATGATACCTAAGCCGAATCCAATTAAGGATGGGAATAGATAAGGTTAAGTCAAGAAAATTTTTATCTTAAATAAATTAGGCTTATTTTTGTACCAAATTTTGACCTATTAATTTATATAAGACCAAAATTTAGAATCAACTTGAATTATTAAAAAAAATAGTGCCATTACAACCAACACAAAGACCAAAACCAGATCCAACCAATGCAGCTAATTCATTCAAATTTGCAAAAGAGGAAGAAGAGGATGAATCTTTGAATACTCATTGAATATGATAAAATGCAATTTTTTGAATAAGTGGTTCAAAACTTAACAAAATCTATCAACAAGTGGTGCTAAATTAAGAGGCAAAGACATCAAATAACATAAAGCTCCAAATAATTCTCGTTAAAAATGTATTACGTAGTAATAGAAAAAGGAAAATTTTCATTATTCAAATACACGATTAAAATCAGTATAGATCTAAGAGGGGGTCTTGCCTTTCACGTTTGTATAAAGCAAGGACATTGTCGAATCATATATTTGGTTCTGATTGTCCTATATGATAGATTCCCATAATTCATTGACTATATAGTAATGAATAATATTATCCTCAACTTCACTTGTTAGTGTATTGCACATTACCCTAAACAACTTTTGATTATACACAGCCTATTAAACCTTTGAACTATCTGTGATGACCTTTCAGTGGAGATGATCCGATATACTAACTTCATCAAAGTAATACTCAATAACCCTTTTCAAAGCAATTTATTGTCGACCTTCAACATTTAATTTGCAATCAGTTATTCTTCCACCAATCAAAAGCAAATATAAGAAACTAGACTTGAGTTTTGATTTTCCCTCCTCTACAAGGTTCGTAATCTTACTATTTATGTGAAAAATCAGAAGTCATAGTAGCCATGATAATAGATTTCATAGAAAAATAAATTAAAAATACAGAGAAAATTATTCGAAAATTAAAAAAACCATGCTAAAGGCACCAAATCACAAAAGTAACCTCACAAAATGGTCTTGACAATGCTAATAGTATGCCAGATGGAGGCACATTACGGAGGACATCCTCACGCACCACCATTCATTAAGGTGAGGTTTTGCGCGATGGCTTCAAGCATCACCGCCAAACACACGTGTGTGATGCACGCACTAGCTAAGGAGAGTCATCGTCTTACGAACCATCATTTGGCAAGCCTAGACCTCACCTTCAGTCACTAGGACCCACTTTATCGTAACATCGCTGTTGCCGCTGCCAAACATACCAAGTTCTGCATTTTCCCAAATACACGGTCCAAAGCCACAGAATTATCGTGACACACACACACACAAAGGAGAGGGAAGAAGGCCGGAAGAAGTTCAGTTAGTTTTAGAAAAAATGGTAGACACAAATAGACCTATAAACAAGCCAAGCTGAGCACTTACTTGTACGAGCTTGAATTTAATAAAATTAAATAAATTCAAGTTTGAGCTTGATTGTTAAATGAGTTTAATCAAATCTAAATAAGTTTTGACACATTATATTATTTTTTCCAGCAAATAATAAAAAAAAGATATAAGATAGTTTCATTCTAATCCAATAAATATATATATAGAAAAACGGTCAAATCATGATATTTGAATATAGCCTACTAATTATACAAGTAACAACATTAGTAGAAAATTTGTCATTAGAAATCCCAACTTTTTCACATAATTCAAACATAAACCATTTGAGTTTAAATATTGGAGGTACAATTTTTTTTCTTTTTTTATTTTTTTAAAATGAAAATAATGAGATTTTTTGTTAATATTAAATTATCTAATAATTAATGAACCAATAATTTAATAAAATCATAAACATCATTAGAATACATACATACATACATACATACATATATATATATATATATATATATATATATATATATATATATATATATATATATATATAAAGTTTATTTTGGCTTGCAAACATTACGAACTTATTTTACAAGGCTCAAACTCAACTTGTCAATCAAATAAAATCAGCTTGTTTAGACTCAAGTTTGTTTAACTTGAATACAAGTCAAGCTTTTTACAAGTCAAGATCGAATTATTCACAAATAATTTGGTTCAACTCTAGACACAATTTATTTATTACTCCCTCCATTCCTTTTTATTTGTCACATTTTGAAAAAAAAATTGTTCCTTTGTATCTATCATTTTAGAATTCCAATGAAGTATTAATTTTTTTTAAATTTATCTTTCTTTTTTATTAATAAATGCTTCATTATTTTACACTATTAACCAACTTCCATTCATTTCTTTATATTTATCTCTATTTTTAACTATATTGAATTTTTTATATAAAGGATAATTTTGTAAAGTTTATTAAAAATAAATAAATAAAACTATTTTTTTAATATATGTAAAATTAATTAACAACAACAGATAAATAAATAGGAACGAATTGAGTATAGAATAGTTCAAGAGGTAAGGTTGTAATAGACCTAAGACCAATTGAACTGTCTATGCTCATAAGTCCATAACTTATACTAATTAACACTAACAAATTTTATTTGGCAAACTTTTTAAACATTAATGCATGCAATAAAAAACTAGTCGTTCATCAAGTCTTGATGTGGTATAAATGTGGTGTGCGTGTAAGAAAGATTGAATTATGGCATGAGTATGAAAATTTTATATTACTCTAGAGCTCCACTGTATCAATGTATTTTTTTCTCTATTTGTATTTAGCTTCAAATACTTATTTGGATAAGATATATGTCAATATTTAGTTATGTCGGCAATGTATAATAAACATGAAAAAGCTGTCTTGATTAATTTTCTTTGGTTATCTGCTTTGCTTTGATCTTCGAATTTGAAAGTGATTATTTAAAGTTTGCGTATATATGCGTGGGGAACAATAATTTCATTAAAATTCTTGCTTTTAATTATGCGGGTGTGTAAGAATGTCATTCTTATAAATGAATACGTATCCTTAATTTCCTATGAGTCGTTGTATACAAGGTGTGAGAACATAATGGAGCAGCTCCAAATTCAGTAGGTTTCTTGAAATGCAATCAAAGTTTTGAGCACGAATGTGTTGGACCATCAAAAAACAAACTACGAGCAACGTATGGCTAAGGTCTGGCATAACTTTGTTATCGTGTTTTTCCCATTTCCATTAATTATCAAAGTAGAGATTAGCTTATTCTCTTTCCATTATCCCACCCTACACTTGAACTTGGACTTTCAGGATGGAGTATCCTGTGCTCAACCTACCGAGTATCCCCATGGAGACATTAAAATTAGAATCTATGTTCTGTGCTTGAATAAGAATTTTGTTTTTGTTCAACTGTCTGAATTTATTCTTAATGAGGCTTGGACAAAGTTTTATACATATTTTGAAATACCGTCAGCAGTAATAAATAGTAAACCTACTTGTCATGAAAATTAGGAAGAGTCACTTTAGTGACTTTATCAAGTAAAATATTTATTTTATTTCAATACTTTTCTTGCTATATACTACTATTTCAGTTATTGAATGCAATCTGAATGTAATTAATGAATATGCAAATGTTAGGGAAGTCATGCATTATGTTTATAAAGGAATATAACCAAAAGGCTTTTCAAATGGTTCGTGGCTTTCTCCCTTATCATGGTAGTGATTGGCTGATTTGTTATGCAGTTCTTTTTTATAGAAATTGGAGGATGGATACCCTGCATGTTTCTGGAAACCATACATAAATGTTTTAGTCAGTTGAATCATTTTGCTATCAATTGAATCACTTTACTAAAAACCAATTCGGCATTTTATAGTTGCAAGTTAGGAATTATTGTTCACAGTCCAATCCCGAATCTTGACAGGTGATTAAACCTTTTCCTTTTAAATTCACAGATTATTTTTTCTTGATTTCCTGTGTGATAGTTTCCAAAAATAAAAAAGAAAGAAAGAAAGAAAGAAAACCCTTCTAAATCGATAGATCTTTTTATTTTTATTGATTGAAACAAATGGGCTATTCCGCCTACCTAATTTTATCATTATTAATTCTTTACTGGAGGTGTTATGGGAAAAGGAAACACAGATTCCGTAAGCTATTACCTCTATACAATAACCATAAAAATGATCCAAATTGGCCAAGAACAGATTAAACAATGGTGATCGCAAGAATGCTTTGATTCATCCTTTCCGGGCGAGCCTTTCCTTTTCATATGCAGAGCCCACCGCCACCCTTTTTGGTACTTGAAAAATTCTCTGGAGTGTGTGAAAAGTGCTCAGAGGATGAATAACGCTCTGTTTCGATGGCTTGTTTAGCCTATTTAAGTGATGCTTTAATCCATCGGATTTTTCAATTCATATTGCTTCAGATTTAATTTTGTTGGATCCAAAGTGTATATCTTATGTTGTATCCTGCACAACCATTCTGTATTCATTTGTAAACTTGGTATGAGTTGATTAAAAGAAGAAGGCCACTCCATAAAATTCATTATTATTGATCTTTCGGTATAATTCCACTATCCAGCTGGAAAGGTGCATGGTTTATGTAACATCCATTGTCTTTTATATGAATATATAACATGCATACCAATGACTCTGTTTCTAGCTATTGTGCAATCAATTAGCAGTAAAAAGTATCATCACAAGGTTGTTACTAATAATGCATACCATCAAGACCAAGTTGCAATCATAAAAGTTTCCAAATTGGAAGATTAGGTTTAGAACTTGATGTGAAGATTTGATTTATTAACTTGAGAATATGTCTACTAGACGTTGAGTTAAAGGGTATAAAGGATAGAAATGGAACTTTAAAGGTTAATTGCATTTAGTCTTTAGATGTTGAGTTAAAATATTTAAAGGATAGAAAATGGAACTTTAAAGTTAATTGCAATCAGTGGTGTTTCTTTCCGAGATAGGTATTATACATTTAATTAACTATAAAAATGAAAAATTATGTTTTGTTCTAGATGTATATAGATAGAATCTTTTGTTTCAAATTGCATGAGACCTTACTCTAAAACAAATTTATTTATAACTTTCACCTGTTGCCCTTTTTTACTTTCAAAGTTAAAATAGATACGTTTCATATGATCGATCAGTTTAGTTTTCTAAACTGTTTAGACTACCATATCTTAATCTCTTTCATCTTGTATGCATGCAGTCTTTCGTGAGGTGTGATGTTTGGAAACATCATTGCATTACAGCTTCTTATGATTTACATATGCATGTTATGACATAATGAGGGACGTTAAAATTCGATGGAACATAAAAGTTCATGATAAAATCAACGAAAATGTTAAATATACTGACGTTTTGTACCGCCTTCTGTGTTCCGAAAATTTTAAAATTAATTGCTGCCATTGATATAGTAAATGGATTTTGAAAATGTTTTAATCCAATGGTTGTAGAATTTTTGGAACATTTTGTCGGCACCCACTATCGGGACTCATAGCAATGCTGTAAAATCAAATAGATATAGCAGTAAACAAGGTTACAACTCTGGAAGCAAATGTCATTTTAAATTCAGAAGTTTGTTGACAAAAGAGGCATCCGAGGATACTAGAAGTTCGAGCCAAAGCTTTCAAGTTCACTTCTACAACATTTAATGGAATTTCAATCGGTTTGGTTTAACTGTGCCTTTTTTAATGCCTCTTGTCTTATATATGTAAAAAGTTTTTGTAGCACAGTCTACCGGCACATTTGGGAGGATTAATTTAACAGCGCAAGGCCTACCTCCTGGTTAAACCTGCTTATCGGCCAGCACTTAGTACATGAAAGTTTTACTATTTAATTATTTTATTGCCTATTTTTGGTAGAATGTGCCTACTAAGATGTTTTTAGGTTTAAGATTTTTCACTTTTCCTGAAAAAATCTGTACATCTCTTATCCTCATATGGACAACTATCTTTTGGGCACAAGTTTAGATTATGGTAGATTAGGTATCCCCTTTCCTTTATAATGGTTCTCGATATAACGGAAAAAAAATACACTTATACTAAGGATAATAATTTATAAAATGGAAGTCTAAAACTCCTAATAATTGAGGTAAAAGTTTGAACTAGTATTAGTCTAAACATGTTTAATTATGATATATATGTTTAATTAATACTTTTTTAATAATGACATAAACAAAAATATAAACAACAAACATTTAAAATATATTTTAAACTTTTTAACATACGGTATGCAATGATTTACTATACAAGCATGATAATACCTTCGTCATACTAACATTAAACAAATAGAAAAATCAATAAGGAACAAATAAAATCTAAAGTAAATTACATAGAATTATGGTGGAAAGAAACCTCCTCTGTTAGCTTTATGTTTAATTTTCAAATGAAATTCATGCATATATAATCTTCATGCGTAAAATTTTTTCCTTTAAACCCTCCTTCTTCTTTCATTCCTTAACTATTTTGCATTTTATTTTATCAATAAAATCTGTATTTTATTTTACTAATTTGTAGAATTAAAAGAACTATATTCGCTAGATTTAAAAATCAACGACATATTACCAAAAACAAAGATCAAAGATAAACTTCTTATTACAATATTCTAACCAATCAAATTAGGCAAACAGATATAAAATTGTATGGGAATAAAATCAAAGATTAAACAAATGAATGACATAATGTCAATTGATCATGTTCTCAGGTTCTAAGTTGATCGAGATCACAATTTCAAATCACGTTCATAAGAGTCACTCATTCTATCAAGCCGTGTCAAGAATTAAGCAGAAAGTCTACATACAGATGAGGAGTATGCATTAACTTGGGATTTTAGGTATGGGGATCCTGCTAAATAGAATGTAACCTGGGTAGTCATATGACCCATAATTGAAAAATATTCAATACCTTATTCGGTCCCAAGTGCCATTATGATGCCCAATCCTATACATCACATGTGGGTTACTATACTTTAAAACTTTTAATAATTTCTATGTTATTACATCCATAATTGTTAAAACTTTTAGATCACATAATTCAAAAATCATGACCACTTTAATAAATGTCAATAATTCAAGATACTATTAACCCTATTAGCATAAATTGAGATTATAAATATTTAATTGTTCCAAACAATATATCCAATAGGAATAGAGATATTAATGTCATACACATTGCACACATACACCCTGTTGACAAGGATAAAATCAATATAAGATATGCATAGCAAGATTCATATAATGATAGATGTGACTACATGCAAATCAATATATTCGATAGGAATATTAACAACATATACATTGTAAACCTACAATTTGCTAAGCAAAATGAAATCAATATTTAATAGGGATATTAATGTAAGATATGCATTACAAAATTTAAATAATGGTAAATATAACCTATGTAAATCTCCACACAGTAATCTTAATATCTATGCAAGATGTCAAATGAAAATTAATATTCTTAACATAACAATGTAACAAGATCTTATTTTCTTTAATAAAATGTCATAACTAGCAATTATGCATAAATAACAAATTAACAATGTATGACTAAAAATTTTAAATATTTCATTATGAATATTTCATTAATACATTTCTCGAGATAGACAATAACTTTAAAGTCATTACGAAATACTCTCATTAATCCAAAACATAAAAAGATGAAGTCAAACATATATTAATTGTATGATGATATGTTCCAACTCTAAGCCTTTAGAGATTGGATTCACAAGTATACAATATGTGGAAACATGCTCAATACAAGTAATATGTTCACATATTTTCTCTCTCACAAATTGATATTTGTCATCAAAATGTTTTGTACGGATGAAACTTTTGTTGTTTTGAAATAAATTCACAACTATACAATATGTGAAAACATGCTCAATACAAGTAATATACTCACATATTTTCTCTCTCACAAATTGATATTTGTTATCAAAATGTTTTGTATGGATGAAACTTTTGTTGTTTTGAAATAAATCCACCACAATAGCATTTTCACTATAGATGGTTAAAGACCTTGAAATGCTCTTAATTGGAGGTAACAATGGGGCAAGGCAAGGATAGATTAGCCTTATACTGTCTTGTCCCCATAACCCTTTCTTTTGCCTCATTATTGCCCTGTCTTTATTTATAGGTTAACTTAGGACTCCATCCCCATGATCCTTAGGGCACACAAAAAATAAAAAAAAAATTAAATTTATATATGTCAAATTCACACATAATATCAGAACATTGGTTTAAAATCACTCATAATGTATTTAGCCTATCTTAAGCTAAAAACAAAACAATCAAAATACATTATCAATAATATGCCATTATTTTTTCTATCATCATCTTTGAATAATGTTTTTATATTTTTTATTATCAAATTCCTAAAGAGCCCAATAATAATATTTTCATATTCTTAAAATTTGCTTTGAGTTAAAAATTTATCCACACTCTACCTTGTAAAGCAAAAATTTATACTAGATTCGTAAAGCAAGCCTCAAATTTGAATTTTTTTCATTCTTACTCTCAGCAGTATTAAAACTAGCAATGAAGATTCTTAACTATGGGTATAGATTTTATCCGTATGATTCTCATTATATAAATTTATATTATGATAATAATTCCTATTTTTCTTACATGGTTCCCGTGAATTGTGATCCAAATTTTTAGGATATACTAAAATCTCACAATGCCTTTGTAACTTATGAACCAAAATCTTTTCAAAGTGACTAAACATAAAATTAAGTTCCATTTGTTTCGATGAAAAATAATTTTTGTAAAATATAGTTATAAAATGTTAAAATAAAAGAAAGTATTTTTAATGTTAAATATGAAAAGTTTATGGAAAGCAACTTCCCTTTTTGCAAAGAGGAATTTGCTTTGCTTTATTACGATAATTCTAGGCCTTTTTTTTAACCACAAATATATGTGGTATGTTGTTCTTTCATCAATATAGATGCAAATGATATTTTTCTTTAAAAAGCTTTCTAATAAAACAAATGAAGCCCAAATTAATGAATTTTTTGAAGGATCAAAATAAGGATTTTCCCTTTGAGCACCTCCTCACTAATTTTTGTATCAATAATTCCATCAGTTAAAAAAATTAGTATTTTGAATTTTCGTTATAGAATTTTTTAGATTGTCACTCATAGTTGAAGATAAGCATCTTCAACTTATGAAATATTAGTTATAGAAATAGAAACAAATGACGCATTACAAAAAGAAAAAAGTAAGGGCTAATAGACAGAGATGCACTTTAATCCAAAGAAGGCAACCAATACAATAAAAACAAATAAATTTTTGGTCATTGAATTTATTTTTCTAAAAAAATAAGATGATGTTGATAATTATCTAAACATCTTTTAAATTAATATTCATACCGAAAACTAAATCAATACAACAATATATACAAAGACTATTTTGAAAATAGGACGTCATTAATTTTCTTTTATATTGGAATGAAATTAATATATATTATGAAATACTAGAAGAGAAGAGTTTAAAATATGTTCATTACCCTAAAATCTATTCTAGTTATTATTATATACACTAATATTACAACGCACATGATTTATATGATAGAAGCCGTAATTAATAATTAAACTATTAAAGTATAATTGCAAAGTATCATAAAAAAGCACATTTCAAAATAAGATTTAAATTTGACCTACCATTAGTATAAATTACCTTTGCACTATCGTCCACTACTTATGTATTATCATATTAACAAAAAAAAGTTAAAATCCCTTTACCATTGTTTAAAAAATATTAATTATTATTATTTTTTAACTATGTTTATTTTTTATTTATTAATAATATAAAATATTACACACTTAATGTTAGATCAAATTTAAAATCTTAAAAATATACTGTAATTAAGTGTTTAATTAATCATATATTTTTTCTCTTGACATTAAATAAACATTTACCAGACGTAACTGATAGAATAAATAATAAAGATAAAAAAAATCAAATCAGAAAAGGAAAGATAATAAAGTGGTCCAAAAGAGATTTGCCACTGAAAGGAAAGAAGTCAAAGATTAATAAGAAATATGCAGTATTTAGGGGTGGATTTACTACGTTACCTAAGCTGAAATTTTTATCCAATGATGAATTTGAAAATTGGAATCCCACCAGATATTTTCTTTGGCTGTGCATGAATTACCCGCATTGCATTTATGGAACAGTCCTCACAAGTCATAACCAACCGTTTCTGAAATTAATAACAAAATTAATAAAAATAATATTATTTCCTTTTAATTTTTATATAAAAATAATATTGATTTCCTTTTAACTTTTATATAAATAATGAAGCTCATTGTTATTCAAGGATCTGAAATTCCATTTCTTCTTACAACTCAATAACTAGTTTTGCTGCTTAGTCCTGGACTGTTTTCTGACTCAGGTTTGTGTGTAATATGGGGATAGAATGTATAGAATATGATTATTAGGATGTTCCATTTTGATTGAGAAATGTTCTTTTTTTTTCAATTTGAATTTTATTTCCGTGAACTTTCTGAGCTTGTTGATATGATTTTTTTACTGTGCTTAATTATATTTATTTTTCTTAATTGTAGGATTCCATTTGTTTAGAGTGAAGCCTTATCTCTCAAAATGAGTGGTTTGAAAGTCAACAAGATCACCCTCAATGATGATGGTACAATTCTCCCTCTTATTTTGATTTCTAGTTCATATCCCTTCTGTTTGAATTTAAATTTTATTGTATGCGATATGATTGATAGATTATAAAGAAAAATACTGCTGATAGTAATGGCACAAATTTTATTTGGTGAATTTCAATTTTTCTTTGTGGTGAGCGAGGAGGAATTCAATCTGAGATTAAAAAAAATGGATTTCATACAAATAAAGTCTACTTTTGTATAAGTGAATGATGTTTAACAAAAGATTTCATTTTCTATTATAAATAATAATCTTATTAATTTGAAAATGATTTTTGAAAGATTTAAATTGAATCGAGATAATGATAGCATGGAGGAGTCTAGATTAATCAAGTATATATAGATATGTATAATACATAGCAATTAGTTTAATATGTTTAGTTAGGTAATAACTCCTAAAGAGGATAGAGTAAGGCCTAATTGAAAATGAATCAAATTATTGATTGTTTCATGAGAACCTAACATAGTTAGGTTAATGGATAATTGAGCATGCCATGATGTTGTTAGTATCTCATATAGGCCTTTATGGCCTTGGCCCATTTATAATTACGATGAACTTTAATATGTTTAGTTAAATTTTTATATGCTCTTCAAAATTAATTATCTCTAAATTCACCGAAATCAAATAATTCAATGGAATCAACTCTCAAACAAGGTTCTGAAACATGGAAGCAAATTCACTTAACTGCTGCATCAAATATATATTGTTTGTATCAGTGACATACACAAATAAAAATTATGTCATTCTACTAATTATTTATCTTAAAATTGTTTGATATGATGAAATCTATTCAGGTCGGAATTCAAATCACATTCCTCCTCGAAATGTCATTTATATCGAAGATAGTTCAGATGAAGAAGAGAAATATCAAAGCAAACGAGCTGTATGTACTTACTCACATCTTGTAATGAAATTTCTTCAAAAGTCCTAGTTTATTCATAATTAAATGTAGTTATTTATTATGATTTTCTCCACAGAGAGAACGAAAGGTGATGAAAATGCCACAAGAATTGCGGCATTATATTGGAAGAATTATTTGCAAATATTTTGATGGACAAAAAGTTTTGGGCACGGTTAAAGATTGTGACATAGAGACCAGATGTTTCAAAGTAATGATTTCTTCGTATTATTAAACTAATTTATCATGACATATAGTGTGCATTTTCATTTTTCTTTCTTCTGTTTACCTATCCGAAGTTTTCAATACCTTTTATCACATATTAAAAATGGAGATTCTTCCTTAATTAGTGAATATATAATTTATGTGCTTTGAACCACTAAAAATTGAGAGAAACTCAAGGAGGAATAATTGAAGAATTAATTGTATGTATAGGGTTGATGCAATTTAATTAGGGTTCTGTTAAACTTACCCTCCTCCTCCTTGTACTTCTAAGTAATTTATATTTACTCACAAAATAAATAAGATCCGATTTTCTTGTGGTATTAATATTAAGTTTTTTTCTATACAGGTAGAATTTGAAAATGGAAATTTTATGGAAATGACTGAGACTGAAATCCCACAATATGTGGCAACATCCCAGCACATTTTGGGAGATATACGAAGGTACAATATATATATATATTCGTCAGTGACATAAAGGAGTGGAAGCCCTCCATCCACGAATACAGATAAAATTTTGAAAATAACTCTTCCATTTGCGAGCAGTGTTAAGTAGGGAAGTGTAAATATAATTTTTTGAAAAATAATAATGATGTTTTGAATATATCGTTAAGCTTATTAGCTTAATAATTGGATAAATCATAAATGCAGGGATGCGCCAAGGGGAAGTGAATCCATCATAACTCAAGGTAGCAATAAGAAGAGAAAAACACGAGATAAAGGCAAATATGTCCCTCTGGCCTACTCAGAGAGGAAGGCCGATGTCTATCATTACTACTAGTAACCAGCTGCTATCATTTGGTGAGTATCATTAAATCCATTCCAGCTATATATATATATATATCAAATAATGTGTCATAATTTGTTTATATATTTTTTGTTTAGGTTGAAAAAAGAGGAGCTAGGTGTGGTAGATCCTATGGAAAAACCAGAAAGCTGTCTTTTTTTTTTTAAGCTTTATCTTTGCCTTCCTATTTTGTTGTGGGGGTATTATGATTGCTTAATAGCTTGTTATTTGGTTTAAGTTGTCGAACTTAGTTGTTAAAACTAGCATTTGTTAATTTATATGCCTTTGAAATTATTATGCCATTGAGTATTGCAATATTATTGTAATAATTTACTGATTTAAGACCCAACTTCTTGATTTAATGAACTTAAATGCATGCCAGCTGAACGTGTGGTGTGCATGTTCAGAAGTCAATTTTTTTCGTGTAAATTATTTCATAATGAGCTCTTTTGACTTTATGAGTTCAGTTTTGAAGCATTGTTCTTGTTATATCAACAAACAAGGAAGTAATGTATCCTTCTTTCATAAGAATGAAGCTGCTGACTTCGTAGCGAAGGTTGATCATTTGATTTTCAGAGGAACTTGGCCTTTGATTAGATGCTCTTCCGGATCTTCTATCCATTTTGTGGTCTGATAGCATTTTTTTGGTACATGAAGTAATAGTGGTACAAGTTTAGGAGAAATAAACTTGTCCTAAAAACATCCTCTCCCGGAACTATAACATACCTGGAGTACCTGCAACGAAATAGATAAATTAAAGAGTCTGCAAGTAAAATTAACTGCTAAATAAACATGCAAAACCTGAAGGTTGACCATAATTCGTGGAGTTTGCACCTTTCTTTTGGAAGGATCTTGACCTAGGGTAAACAACTTTTCTGTTAATCCAATAATAGGTTGAAAGACAAATTTCAACCATGACTCCTTTAAGAGATGTTAATGAGTTCCTTCTTGTTTATAAGAAATCTTATATTTTGTCTTCTGATAAGCAAAGTCCTTATTGAAATTCCGTGAACATTTCTCAACTCTTTGATTGCTCTTTTTGCATGTAATGATGATATGCGAGACCCTTTGGCTACAAAAGATGGAATAATAGCTTCTAATTTTAACTTCTTTGAAATTTGATGCTGTGAACTCATCTCGTCAATAGGTGATTGTAGCCTATTAGTGATTAATTGCTTCATGGTAGGCATGCGTGTGATGACAGGACTACTATGAGAATGGTGTCCTAACTAACCACAAAAATGAAGTCCCAAAGGATTCTTAAAAAAAAAAAAAGAAAAAAATGAACAGGGATTTAAAAACCAACTTCACCAATTTGAGGTTTCTTACAATATGTTGTCACCTGATTGGGCTAATTACAATTTGTACATACTTCATAATTTTTTACTTTTAAAAGAGGACTAAGAGAGGGTGACCAATATCAGAAGGTATAAAAACCCCGAACCTTTGAGCAAGAAGCAGCTTCCTTAGATTTTTTTTTTTTTTGGAGAAAGCTACATTGTTCTACGTTAGCCCACGGTTGTTGTTGCTCTTTAATATGATTTTCCAACTCAAAGTTCGGATGTTCTAACTATTTGATTTTGTTCATTCAACTTGCCAACGTGTTGTAAAACAACAATGTTGGAAACAAAGCTTTGACTTATGCCTTAAAAATGACAAAAAAATTTTATTGCAACATCACCTTTCTACGCCTCCAATTCTATAACCTATAATGAAACTTGTTCTTCACAACCATAGTCAGAGTATTTTTAAATAGATTTTTTAAAGATATTGTTTCAAATCCTTTCGCTGTGATAAGTAAAATTAGACCAATCTCTGTCAGATCTAAATGAGCTCCCTTTCTGGATTTATATTGACATGAGTGCTTTAGTTGCTTTTTTCTTTTCAATCTTTCAAAATCTATCCAATTCGTTAATGGAAGAAAGCTTACAATTATCCCCAACTGGTAGATCTTTACAGAAGTTATTAAGACTAGAAAAGAGACATGGCTTCTTTTTAATTTGCTCCTTCTGCAAACCTTTTACATCCTTGAAAGTTATTTATTCAAAATTATTAAGCCTTACCTTACTTAGATAGAAGGATGTAAACAATGGTTGAAGGTTCACCTTGGTTGTGTGAGGAGGAGGAGGAGAGAATATTTGAGAATTTTTGAGGAGGAGGAGGATACAAGGTGAATAAAATGAAGTAGAAGAAGATTTGAGGATTTTTGAGTTAGAAAATGGGGGTGGTGGCTGAAGTTTGAGGGTAAAAAAGGAATCAGGGAAAGGACAAAATTGAAAAAGTGTTATTAATCTCCTTCACACTCAAATATTCCACTTCAGGCATATTTTTACTTTTAAACATTTCACTTTATTCACTTTTTTAAATTATTTCACGCCAAATATTTTTTGATTTTTTCTCAAATAATTAATTATCCCTTACACAAATTTTGTCCGATATTTTTTATATTAATTTTATTATTCTTACACAAAATAAAATAAAAAATTAGAGGGTTGTGACACACGATTTTCAGGCATTATCTCTCCACTCCAATGAAATTTTAGTGAATTGATATGGTTTGGACTGATAGGGTATTAATGCAGCTGGGATGCGATTGCGTTTGGAAGTAAAATTCTTCTTAATATGAGATGAAGAATTGACCTTCCTCACAGCAGAGAAGCCTCTGCTTTTGCTTTAGACAACTTATCATGTATGTCCTTCCATTCACCAATTCAAGAATAACAATATAAACAACTCAATTGTTCAACTTATCAAATGAGAAGTCAATATTTGATGTACATCAAAGTATAATAACAATTTATAAATAACAATAATCTTTTATTTAGAGTAAATTACACACTTTAAAGAATATCTTTTACGTATAAGAAATAAAATTAGATAAATCGTGCATTATTTATGATGGTCTGAAATTAATCATACTTTAAAAAATTAGAAAGTAGAGTAATCCATGATTCAAAATTCAAAAGGGTGTATTATAATTTACTATTTTTCCCTAATATGGCACTTGGACTAATGTTGGCTCTGACATACCCTCCTTAAGGCCATGAATTATAGGAAGCATAATCTCCAGACACCCATCCACAGTAATTACATTCTGAGGCAAACAGAAATTCATAATGGCAAAATGCTTCACCACTTCTAGATTGAACACCCTGTACTATGATTATTATATTTCTCCCCAAAAACTCTTTCTGATGATACATACAAAATCAACTGACATTCGTACTGATTCAGAAACCACAAGGTATGTTTCAACAAACCTGCATGCAGGTATTAAATGTTCGATAATATCCTCGTCAACATCTTCGCAGCAAACATCCAACTTCTGTAGCTTAGGTAACTCAATATTGTTACCACGAGCAGTATCAAAGTCACAAGAATAAATTCTGGGAATTATGAACAAAATATTGTCCAATATCCTCCCGTTTGTCAAGGCATGCATCACCATCGATGCTGATCTTCGCAATATTATTTCGCCGTCTGTGAACCAAGGTGGAAACATGGAAAAACTTGGAATTTGTATCCCTTTCCTTAATCCACAACTCACGTGACTTCTGGCGTTATGTACTTTCCTGTCTCTTCAACTGCTTATCTATGTTCCATTGAACATTCTTAATAGCTATTAGATTCTCCCTAGTAGGTTGGACCTCCTTCAAATTACTCAATACTTGATGCAGCTCTTGCAATCGACGATGACAATGGCCAGGCACTTCTTTATCCCATTCTTCATAATCATTAAATACTTGTTTAGTTCCTATTAAGAGGTTATTTGATTGGCAATAATAATATAGGAAGTTCTATGCCCTTAGAAAATAAAAAAGAAATAAATTATTTAGTTAGTCATCATTTAATAAATTATTAAAATAAATATGGCTTCATAAGAAATTTTGCTTTTCATAGAACATGAAAAATTGCTTACCCACCTCCTTCATAAATAAGTTCTATTTCTCGTATTCTTTGTGAATTCAAAGATAAAATTTTTCTCATTGAATTTAATTAATAATAATTAGAATTTACTATTTTGTCTTATAATAATATTGAGAGAGCAATGGCCAAGTGCTTCTTTATTCCATTCTTGATAATCATTAAATAGCTATTTAGTTTTTATTAAGAGATTATTCAATTAGCAATAATAACATGAAAAATTCTATTTTTTGAGAAATAAAGAAGAAATAATTTATCTAGTTAATCATTATTTAACAAATTATTAAAGGAAATAGGACTTCATAGAAAATTCTACTTTTCATAAAGTATAAAAAATTGCTTATCCATCTTCTCTATAGGTAAATCCTATTTCTTGTATTCTTTATGAATACAAAGATAAAATTTTTCTCTTTAAATCTAATTAATAACAACTAAAATTTACTATTTTACCTTATAATAATATTGAAGATATAGTATTTATTTTGCTAATACTTCTTAAGAAGTTCAAAATTGAACTAAATAAAATATAAAAAATTACTTTATAACAAGTATAAACAACTTTACTTTGAGCACTTTTCAAGAAGTTCACATGAAAAATTACTTCTTGAGAAGTTTAATTTTCTACAAAAATTTATTTTTTATGTAATCAAATGACTTTTTATTATTTGTTATACCATTTTTTATAGTGAAGATTATTATTTATTTAAGGATTCAAATTGTGGAGAAGTTATATTTGGAAATGAAAATCAATTTATTTTTCATATCTTTATTTTAGCATAAAGTATGTAAATGTTGAAAATTTTTTAATTTATAAATCCAAATATATGATTGTAAAATAAATATAATAAATTACATTCCAACATTTTTATAACATATTTTCATAATATAACACTCATTTAAAATTTATTTATATAAATAATCTTTAATAAATGGAAGTTAATTTACAACCTGTGCATCACAGAAGCTTATAATCTAATATGCTCCTAAAATATGAACTAATAATCCGGTACATAATACATTTTTAATTTTAATATAAGTTATAAATTCTTTAAAAATTGTATTATAATTTTACATAAATTTTATGTGTAATAAGTATGGATTTAAATATGCATATAAATTCAAACAAAAAATATGTATATAAAAAATTGCATCATCATTTAAAACTAAAAACAATGAAAATTCTTAACTTTTTATCTGAAAGTTATAATATATAAATTAAAATTTTAGAAAAATATGAACATTTATTAAAAATTATATATATATACACCAGAATTCTTTTTAGAATATTTTGAAGCATAACACATCAAATAAGTCATCATTTTTATTTTGGTTTTTTTTTTCATTTTTTTGTCAAAAACTCAACGAAACACATTTGGTACGAATAATCTAACCTGTTTATAATTATATAACACTAAAATAATAAAATTTTTCTATATGATCAATGTTATAGGTGGAATGTATGGTAAAAAACAACGTCAACTATTTTAAAGAAAATATTTTCTACCAATAGTATGGTACCATGAATTATTTTGGTAATTATAAAATTATATATAGATAGCATGCAAATGCCTTATTTGTATATACAACTCAGAGTTATATTTGGAATTTACCGTCTTCAACTATAGGGCCTTGGAATTTCACCTTAAACTATGAAAAACTTAAAAATAACACTCTGGTCCATTTATTAAATAGAAATTGTCCATCACAAAAAGGATATTTGACTTAACATACATGAGTAATTTCCTTAATTACCATGGAAGCCTTTAGTAATTTTCATGACACATTTTATTCTCTCCAAATCATTTAAAAAACTCCAACTCAGCAATACAAATTAATGTGCCATTTAAGTATAATCATAAGAGAGAAAAAAACACATGATTATTTCTAAACTGCGGAGATTTCTAAAACACAACTTTAGGATAAATAAAATAAGGATGCTCTAGATAACAATTCAACACTTCTAACACAAGTTACAACGGTTTTGATTAAGAAAAAGATAATGCATAGGAAAAAGGAAGATAGTATAAATTCATTATCAGAAATTTCAGTTCTGGATATTGCCTACTCTCTTCTTCTTGTAGATGAAGCTGTATATATGATGTGGTTGAAAGTTAAGAAATGGTCAGTATTTTTCTTTCGTATGTCATAATTGGTTCAAAAAAATAGTGCGAAACAAATATATAGTCAGTATTTCAAACTTAAAATTTTCAATTTTGTAGGCTGCTTCAAGCAGACCTTCATTCTTTTTTTTTTTTTTCATGATAAGACATTAACTATTATACATTTTCTCATTGCATTGGTACTTTTGTTCCTTTGACTATGCAAAGAAATTTCTTAGAAATCAAAGAGTAAAATAGAAGGAAAAATTCTATTTCGATTTTTGCATCCGCTATTTATCTGGTCACACAGCAGCTTTCAGAGAAGATGAGTATTCGAGGTTTGTTCATCGTCACTGTTTTCAATATTTCTAGAAGTTAAACCCCTGTAACTATAATTAATTAATTGGCCAGTAAGTTATATGTAAATTCAATCCCTTAATTTATGATTTAATCGAGTTTCGTACTTTTAATTTGAAGCTATTAACATGCGGTGGTGGACATTAGTAAGGGCGGAATTACAAGTGCCATGTAATATTTGTTCATGCCAGATCAAAACTAATAATAACTCAAATAATAAATTCAGCATAAAACTGATTTGAATAATAATTTTATTGTATTATATTGATCCGCTTATTAAACTTATTGTAACAAATCAATCTGTTTAACTCATTAAATAATTTTTAATTGATAAAATTTACGTTACAACCTTGTTTATCAAATTTTATTATTCATTTTCACAATATTTTGTTGAGTTTTGTTATCATTTTGTTAAAATATAAATTTCTATCTTTTATAATATACAATAATTTATAATTTATTTATTAATTAATTATTAGATAATATTTTAAATTTTTATATAATTTATTAAGTAAACTGACATATTTTGAGCAAATTCTAATTCAATATATTTATTATTCATATTAAATGAGGTCACTCATGAAAAAAGAAGGAAGAGGGGAGGCGAAAATTTTTAGGTAGGAAGTAAAGGAAGAGGAATTGAACAAGTGACAAACAACATTTAAAAACAAGTGCATTTTGGGTTGGTCTTTTTATAAATAAATAAATAGATAGATAGATGTAAAACATATATTTTGATAACATAAAAATGGGCAAAATATGATTGGTTAAGCAGAATTTAATAGTTGGTTGTCCATGAATTCCTCATAAAATTAACAAAAAAATAATGTTTTTTATTCAAATTCTTAATATAAATAATAATGTCTTATTTTCTTTCATTGTTTTGAAACCTCATCTGCCCCTCACAGCCCAAGAATTAGTTTTGCTGATTTACCTTAATTTATTTTGTGACTCAGGTTTTTGTGTAATATGGAGATTGAATATATAGAGAACTTATGATTCTTAGGATGTGTGTCTTGCGAAACAAAAATTCATACCATATCTGCAAAGCAAGCCACCAATATGAATTTTTGTTATTTCTACTCTCAACAACATTAAATTGACAATTAAATTTCTTAACTAAAGGTATAGATATTATCACTATGATTCTCACTATACTAATTTATATCATAATAATAATTCTTGTTTTTCTTACATGGTTATGACTTGTGATTCAAAATTTTAGGATATATCCAAATCGCATGATACTTTTGTACGTTATAAATTGAAATCATTTTAAGGTGACCGAACATAGAACTAAATTATTTGAAGGATCAAAATAAGGAGTCTTCCTTTAAGTACTTCTTCACAAACTTAAGTGTATCAATGATTTTAACAATTAAAAAAATTAGTATAGAAAATGATTGTGCATTTTCATTATAGAATCTTTAGGTAGTCACTCATTTGAAGATGAAAATTTCAACTTGAAAAATATTAGTTATAGAACTAGAGACAAATGATGCATTAGCTAGAAGAAAATAGGTAAGGACTAACAGATGCACTTTCATCGATGGAAGGGAACAAATACAAAAATAAATAAATAAATTTTTGGTCATGAAATTTGTTTTTGCAAATGAATAAGATGATGCTAAGAATTATCTAAACATCTTTTAAATTAATATTTCTATCAAAACCTAAATCAATACAAAAACGTAAAATCCTTTCATGATTGATATTTGATAAAAGAAAATTGTTAGAGAATATTTTGAAATTAGGACATCATTGATTTCCTTTGATATTGAAATGGAATTATATATATATAATATGAAAAGTTAGTAGAGAAGAATTCTTTACACAATAAGTGATAAATACATTTTAATAGTTCAAAAATCAAATTACACTTAAAAAAATTCAACAAATATGTAATTTACCCTAGCTAATAATATATTACAACGCACATGATTCATATGATAGAAGCCCTAATAATGAATTTATTAAAATATAGTTGCAAAGTATAATAAAAATGTTTAAAAATAATATTTAAATTTGATTTACTTTCAATATAAATTATTTTTATATTATTATTTACCTATATGTTGTTATATTAATGAAAAACTATTAATACTCTCTTACCACAGTCAAAAAATCTCAAATGTTATTATTTTTTAATAATATATTTTTCCTTCATTTATTATTAGTACAAAATATTTTACACTTAACATTAATCAAATTTAAACTCCTAAAAATATACTATAAGTGTTTGATAATATATTTTTTGTCTTGACAGTAAATAAACATACGCAAGATTTAATTTATAGAATAAATAAGAAGGATAATAAAAATCAATTAGAAAAGAAAAGATATTCTTTTATTTTTTTAAATATCATTTTAAAAAATTATTTATATTTATCAGTTATTTTAAAAATTTTAAATTATATTCATTATTTTTTTAAATATTAATCCGATTATTTAAATATTTAATAACTTTATTTACTTATTAACTTTTTAGTAAAGAATATATTAATAAATTATAACTTATTTTTTCTGAAATTAAAGTTATTCATTATATTTCTTAATCTTTGTATTTTGACCTTAAATAATATGTAAAAAATTGGAATATTTTGGGGTGGGTTAATTACGTCAGTTGAACTGAAATTTTTATCCAATGGTGAATTTGAAAATTGGAATCCCACGCGATATTTTCTTTTAATTGGGACAAAGAGTTTGACTATTTACGGTACCACACTCAACTCATCATCAGTGAAAACAGACCATCATTGCCACGTGTGCAGTCTTACATGGCTTCGGGAGAAAGCACCACTCGTGGATAACAGCAATATCAAACACATTTAATAAAATAAAAAAACACGTGGCAATACATGATTCGGTGAACATATTATTCAATTAATATGGGCGGATGCGGCTGTGCAAAATTACCCGCATTACATTTATGGGACAGTTCCAATAACCAACAATTTCTGAGTAAACCACAAAATTAATAAAAATCATATTACTTTCCTTATATTTTTTATAAAAATAATATTATTTCCTCTTAATAGTTTATGTAAATAATGAAGTCTCATTGTCATTCATTCTGTGTTCTGAAATTTCATTTCTTCTCATAGCTCAAGAACTAGTTTTGCTGCTTACTCCTAATTTATTATCCGACTCAAGTTTATGAGTAATATAGAGATAGTATGTATAGAAAATTTATGATATTTAAATGTTTCATTTTGATTAAGAAATATTTTTTCCCCATTTGAATTTTATCTTCTTGAACTTTCTAAGCTTGTTGTTATGATTTTCTATTGTACTCAATTATATTTGTTTTTCTTAATCCTGGTATTAATTTGTTTAGAGTGAAGCCTCATCTCTCAAAATGAGTAGTGCAAGACACAACAGGGTCACCCTGGATTATGATGGTACAATTCTCCTTATTTTGATTTCTAGTTTATTTCCTTTTTGTTTGAATTTAATAATTTTTTATATTTTCCCTAATTTTAATTTTGTTGTATATAATCTGATCCATAAAGATAATGGTGACATCACAAAATTTACTCGGTGAATTTACAATTTTTCTTTGTGGTAAGTGAGAAAGATTTTAATCTAAGATTCAAAAAATGAATTTCCCGCAAATAAAGTCTATATTTGTACAAGTGAATGAAGTGTAACAAAAGTTTTCATTTTTTATTATAAATGGATTTTAACATTTAAAAATAATGATCTTATGATTTGAAAATGATTTTTGAAACACTTAAATTGAATTGAGATGATGATAACATTGAGGAGTCTAGAATAAGTATATATAGATGTATATATATAGCAGTTAGTTTAACATGTTAACTTTTTAGATGCTCATCAAAATTAATTATCTCTAAAATCACGACAACATTGCAACCTTAAAGAAAAAATTTCTGCCCCATGACGAATTTTTCAAAATCAATCTATTCAATGGGATCAACTCTCAAACAAGGCCTTGAAACATAGAAGTATATTCACTTACCTGCTGCATCAAGTATATAGTTTGTATCAGCAGCATACACACTTAAAAATTGTGTCATTCTCCTAATTATTTATCTTAAAATTGTTTTGATATGATGAAATCTATTCAGTTCGGCGATCAAATTGCATTCCTCCTACAGATGTTATTTATATTGAAGAAAATTCAAACGAAGAGGAGAAACATCAAAGTAAACGAGCTGTATGCATTTACTCACATCTTGTGATGAAATTCCTTTATATTATTTAATTGTTCATAATTAAGTGTAACTATTTACTATGATTCTCTCAACAGAGAGAGCGGAAGGTGACGAAAATGCCAATAGAATTGCGGCATTATATTGGAAGAAACTTATGTAAGTATTTTGATGGATGAAAAGTTTTGGACATGATTAAAAATTATGATGTAGAGACTAGATGCTTCAAAGTAATGACTTCTTCGTATTATTAAACTAATTTACCATGATATATAGCATGAATTTTCATTTTTCTTTCTTCTATTTATCTATTCAAGATTGTCAATACTTTTTGTCATATTTTACGCATGAAAATTCTTCCTTAGCTAGTAAATATATAATTTGTGTTCTTTTAACCGCTAAAAATTTAGAGAAACTCAAGGAGGAATAGTTTAAGAATTAATTTTTTATGATAATAAGAGTGATTAAATCGTTGGATACACACATGCAAGGATCAGTAATCAAACCCTAAATACAGTAAAAGTGTAAAGTCTTTACGAAAAATTGAATGTTATTTGAGTCAAACACTCTTGACAAAAATTAATTATCTTAATAACAATAAAATTATCATTTTCTAATGACTTTATAGCAAACAAATTGGGTGCCACTAGATATCAAGGAAATTTTCTTTTTGTATGTATACGAGTGATGCAATTTAATTAGGGTTCTAGTAAATTTACCCTCCTCCTCCTCCTTATGCTTGCGACTAATTTATATTTACTCGCAAGATAAATAAGATCCGATTTTCTTTTGGTATTAATATTAAGTTGTTTTTCATTTTTTTTCCCATATAGGTGGAATTTGAAATTAGAATTTCTATGGAAATGAAAAATAAAATAAAATCCCACATTAATATGTGGCAACATCCCAGCAAATTAGGGGAGATATGCAAAGGTACAATATATATATATACATATATATATTTTCCGTCAGTGACATTAGTGGAAGCCCAAGTAGGGATGTGTGAATATAATTCTTTGGTAAATAATTATGATGTTTTCAACTTATCGTCAAGCTTATTAGCTTAATAACTGGATAAATGCAGGGATGCACCAAGGGGAAGTGAAGCCATTATAACTCAAGGTACCAATAAGAAAAGGAAAATAAGGGATACCAGCTAATATGTCCCTCTGGCCTCTCAGAGAGGAAGGCTAATATCTATCATCTTTCATTGGGGTCAGTATTATTAAATCCATTTCCATCTATAAAAATCTTATATATATCAAATAAAATGTTAATTTGCCTATATATTTTTTGTTTAGGTCCATTTCTTGATTTAATGAACTTAAATGCATGCCTGAGCGGGCGGCGTGCATGTTCAGATGTCAATATTTTTTTCCTGTAAATTATTGTATGAGGAATGTCATAATTAAATACTTTTAATTGATGGCTTTCGAGTCTTGTTCAATAAAATTATTTCTTCTATTCCTTTTTAAATCTTATTTAAAGTTAATATATAAGAATTAAGAAAGATAATAAATAATTTTAATTTTAAAAGAGATAAAATATAATTTATTAATATATCTTTTATTGAAAGTCACCTAATAAGTGAAATTATTATTCATTTATTTAAGTCATAAAGATAATATTTGATAGAATATAATAAATACATTTTTTATTTTCTAAAATTATAAATATATAAAAATAAAAAATTCTAAAACAGTATTTAAAAAAGAATGGACATAGCGTAATTAATGAACTACGAGCTCTATTTTGAAGCATTGTTATTGTAATGCTTTTAGGGAAGGCAATCACGCCCTACATTACAAGGCTAATCTTGGTCGTTCTCTTTTTTGAGGATATCATCATGATTTGGACGATTACACTGGTGCATCTTTTTCCATATTAGTTAATTTTTAGTTTTTGTTTCTTTCATGAAAAAAAAGGTAATGTATCATTAAATAAATATATAATTATAGAATATTTTAACTAAAAATGAAAAAGTTAATAATGCGCAGCATTCAATAGTGTTGTAAATTTTATTTTTACACCATTAATGCATTTTGATGTAACGGCTTCCCTCTTACATAAGAATGAAGCTGCTAACTTCATAATGTCATGGGCCATGGGCCGATGGCTCTCCAATCAAAATCATGCAGCACATGCTTGTCACTTTTGGCCAACATGCCAACCTTCCCACTTAAAATCCATGTTTGGCATGCTTGGTAAAATTACCTAAACTCACAAGTCTGCAAGCCATAATCGTATGTTACCAAAACATTCTTGCATATCGGACAACAAGATCCTTCCACACAAAAAGCTTCCAAGCATTGTGGATCGAAAGGGACAATTTAATAGAGAGAGGGACACTTTGTTCACTTGGTTTATGCTTTATTCCATAATTTTGAGTGTGCAGAGGGATGACCACGAACCAACACACTCTATCCCTAACTTAATGTCCAGACGCCCCACCAAACCCTCAGCACACTCCAATTCCTTTAAAGAGTATTTTGAATAAAACTCCTCCCGCCTGAAAAATGACATACTTTTTTCAAGTTGTTATAAGAGTTTTTTGTCATGCTCCGGGTGCCCAATTCACACAAAAACCAACCAACACGGAGATAAAAATGTGAAGATCACAAATATAGGCTTTTCAGACTCCTCCGAATTCTTGAAGCTTCTGAAATGATCAAAATATCCCCAAACTTGAGAAAATAAGAAAAAATAGTACACTATCAAATTGATCCCAAATTTTAGCCACAGGACCATCACAATATGCCAAAATTTTCTACCAAGTCTTGTCTCAATCCGAGCACGTTTGTCTATTGAATTATCACAACAACTAGCTTGTGACAATAACCAAGGTTGATCATTCAGATTTGTAGAGGAACGCGGGTTTTCATTTGATTCTCTTTGGGATCTTCTTTCCATTTTGTGGGATGATAGCCATTTTTCATTTTTTTCCCCCCTTCACATGAAGAAATAGTGGTGCAAGTCTAGGACAAGCAAGCATATTGCCTTAACTATAACATACCTGCAATAACCGCAGCAAAACGGATTTACTAAAGAGCTTGCAACCAAAATGAACTATTAAATAGATATGTACATCCTGAAGGTTGTCTATAATCCACAGAAACACTATGTTACCTTTCTTTGGGAAGGATTTTGACTTGTGGTGTACAACTTTATTGTTAATCCAATAATAGGCTGAAAGACAATTTGAACCATGAATCCGTAAAAGATGTTCATGAGTTCCTTCTTATCCATAAGAAATCTTATATTTTGACTTCTAATCAAGAAGCAAAGACCTTTTTGAAATTCATTGAACACTTCTTGGCTCTCTATGCTATTTTGTATCTATTGAACAAGTTTTGATGTTTTAGTTGTTTGATTTGTTCATTCAACTTGTCATCTCATTGTTTTTTTTTTTTTAATTACCAAAAGAAAAAAAAAACACTTGTCAATTGCATTTCATAAAACAACAATGTTGGAAACCAAGCTTTAATTTATGCCTTTTAAATGACAGACTTGTTTGATTGCAACATCACTTCTATTCACCTCCGATTCTGTAACCACCCCATAATGAAACTTGTTCTTCAGAACCATAGTCAAAATATTTGTAAACAAATCTTTAAAAGATATTGCATCAAAGTCCTTGGGCATGAATTGATTAAGAGTATGAAAACAATTCTTCAAATTTCTCCAATTGATAATTAAATAAAATTAGACTAAATTTCTGTCATATGCAAGTAAGCTTCCTTTCTTGAATGAGATTGGCATGGTTACTTTAGATGCTTTTCGCTTTTCAATATTTCAATTTTGTACAAATCATTAGTGGAAGAAAGCTTTTATTATCCCCAACTAGTAGATCTTCACATTAGTTATTATGATCAGGAAATAGACACGGCTTCTTTCTTTTTGTTCCTTCTACTACATCCTTAGGAACACAACGCACCTTGTTGGATTAAAATCTCTTACTTAACCCCAAGTTAAACTTTCCCTCATGTATAAGAAAATTAAAAAATGACTTTAACTTCTGTCACACAAAAACTTCACTTCAACTAAGGAGACTACTCTCCTCAAGGCACGGTAGATGCAACCACAGCAAATTCCCAATATCAACACAAAAAATTATCAATAGCAACCAAAATGGATGCCATAAATTCAAATAGAAATAGGGGCAAATCTATTATGCTGACTCTAATATCAACTTAACAAACACGACCAACCTCAATCTGAACTAAATATTTTATGTCGATATGTGGATTACCAAATAAAATTAAACTATTTATTGAGCCACTACCAATAGCCGTCAGAGTGGAGGAAGATCAAACTAAAGAGAAAAGATGCTGTTGGACTGTAGTCGTCGTCAGCTAACATGTAGCTTGACAAATAGCGACATTACAATGTTCTGTGCCGTTGCAACAAGTGGGTTGTCAAGAAAATTCCAGATTACCGTTTCACGGAGACATTCGATGTATGAAAAATTTTCTTACAATCTGATATCTTAGGAATTTATTAAATAGAATTGGCTTGTTTCTCTTTCCTCAATATAAAAAAAAAAAATCCTCATAATAAACAAGTGAAGTTGAACCTTTTCAATTAGAAATAAGTTGGAAAAAAATGAGCAAATACATAAATTACAAATAAATAAATTGCATGTCTTTATTATAAATCTAGATGAAGTACAAAAGGCGCAAGAACTTCAATGAAAAATTGACAACAAAGATGAGAGAATTCATAAATTAAAAAGTACAATTACAATCTTTATTGCAAAGCGAAATGAAGTAAGGATGCACATGCATGTGGGATTTCAACAAGGGGATTCACAACAAAAAAATACAATTATAAATGAAATAAATGTGGAATTGCAGATTTCTATTGTAAATTTGGTGGAACTAAAAAAAACGGTGCTGAGACTTCGACAATCGACTTACAGTAAAGAAGAGAGTGTTTTTTATCTACTACTAAAACTAAATCTGTGGACTCTCAAGTTGATCCATAAAATACTAAAAGGTAGACTTAAAGTGTATAATTGATATATTATAATGGTGAATAACCTCTTCTACTACCATTCTCTTCTTATTTATATTTGCTCAAGAGCAAGTATAAAGAAAATTGTTCTACACAACTTGTTAAGCAACCTCTTGATTGACACTTAGATATATATAATGACATATGTTTAATATGGAATTGTGCTCAGCTATTGATAACTTTCTGTAACTATTTAAGAGTAACCAACTGAAAATCGTCATCTTTTTCAACTGCTCCACCCATTGATTATTTCAGTATGCCTAAATTTCAATTCGATAAGCATTGAAATAATTATTTTTGTTGAACTCATTTGCTACTAATTTTAACTCAACTTCTTACAATTCAATTTGAGACTACATCTTTAACACAATCATACTGCCGAAAATTCTTCAAATGGTTATAACATTTTCGCAAATAAAAGATTTTATCCTTTAAATTCACTTTCTTGTATCGAAGTTTTATTTTTATTTTGCCCCTCAAAAAAAGATACTCTAACACTATTAAATTATATCATTGTAATTATTGTTAAAAAAATTAAGAGTATAATTATAGTCTACTAGAATTTTTTAAGTGTTGAACGTAAGGTGCACTATATTGATTTCGACACTTATATTAATTGCTCAATCAATTATTATAAATAATTACAATCTAATAATTATATTTATTATTAATATTATAATTATTTTTTAAAAAATTGAACAGTTAATGCACGTCATCTTAAAGAAAATATCGTAATTTCAATGAAAATCTTTACAGTAAACATTAATAAACTTTTACCTAAGTCTTGTTCATTAAAAATTAATTACTTAATAATTTATTATTTATCAAATTTTGAAATTAATTTTCATAAAAAATGATGCTCTTCACTTTCCCCCTGAAATGTATTCATTTTAAAAGAGTTGATTTCTTCAACTAAAAGTCCAGCTTTCTCACAACGAGAATAATTTATCAAAAATAATTAAAAAAAATGTAAAATATCCCCTTCAACTGTAGTTAGATTTTGTTCCTTTCTACTTTAAAATTTTGAAAATCTCCCTTTTAAATTATACAAAATTTAAAATTAATACGTATTATCAACTTAATTAATTATTTTATTAAATTATATAATTTTTCATAAAATTTTTAAACATTATTGTATATTGGTTTATTTCATTATTTTTTACATATAATTTCTTAACTTAATTTTTATTATTATCTAAACTCTATATATCTAAATTAATTTCTATTAATTATATAATATAGAAATTAGTTGAAAAAATAACAAAATAAATAAATATACTATAATATTATAATTTATGTTTAAAAAGTCATAAAAATCACATAATTTAATAAAATAGTAAATTTAGCTCACCATGAGTATTAATTCTAAGTTTTGTGTGATCATAGGCTCAATCATCAGGTTTTGAATCAAACTTTTCATACATAATTACATAAAATGCAATAATTTGAACTCAAACCCATTCCATTTAATTTTTAAAAAAATTTGACTGAATCCGATTCTAATAAGATTATATATGGGCCAAAGTCTGGTTCAAAAGTTTAATTATTTTTATTATTATTTTATATGAAAAATACATATTTAACTTAATAATAGAATATTTAAATACATAAAATATTTAATTCTATCATATTAAGTATTTTTCATTAATAATAATAAAATATAACTATTTTTTAATATATTATTATATTGATAAAAATAATTTTATATAATAAAATCAGGCTAAGCTGACTGTTTCATATAATCATGACTTAGACTAAATATTAATTAGATCATTAGAAAAAATTTAATAAATATTTGAATCATAAAAAAATTATATATTTTTTAGGTTGGGTAAATTGTTGAGCCTATATACATATCTAATTTTGTATAATTTAAAAGATGATTTTCTAGTTTCTAAAGTAAAAATAAAAGCGTATAATTACCTAAAGTTAAAAGAAAGTATTTTACATTTTTTTAAATTAATATTCACTTTTATTGCTTTTGGTTTTAGAATAGTTGTATCAAATTTAGGGCTTAACGTATTATATTAGAAGGCCCAACAGTATCATTGTTGAGAAAGAAAACAGAAGAAGCCCAACTAGAAAAATCAAACAGCAGCCGCAAACAAAAAGGTTCTGGGTCCAACTGAAATTAAAAAGAAAAAAGAAAATTGGATTTTGAATTATGGCCAAACAAAGAAAAACATAATAATTTAATTTAAACTAAATCCCAAAAAAAAAAATGTTATGTAGAGTGCAATACTGAGGCAAAAGCGGTTTACATCTGTACGTAGAAATTCACTCTCCAATTGTTAAACGCGCAGGTTTCAGGGCCTCGAATCTGGGATTTCAAGCAGTGATAACAGGTGGGACGCAGAGTAGTTTAACCCTGTTAATTGGAACTCATATCATTCAATTCATTCTGTAAGCCCCGATCTATCTTGGTTACCAATTATTGACGTTCTCAAACCCTACCAGATTTATCGATTTGTAATTGTAGTGTTCGTTTTTTTGAAGAATTTAATAATAATTCTGTGAGGAAACTATTGTTATCTGTAGTTAATGGGTTCTGAATTCGGATAATTTTGATGCTTGATCGGAATTAGATGTAGGATTGGCTGTTGGTTGAATCGGTTTTAGATTCACAGCTGAAAGAAGATATCTGGTGTCAAGTTGTCATTTGTCGCTTACATCCAGTTTAGCTTGGGAGCAAACCTTTGAGAAGAGCATTTAGTCATTTGCCGAAATTTCACAAGTTGAGAACTGATTGAACCTATCTCGATGGGTTGTTTCTGTAATCTATTAGCATATTGTACCTATGTTCTGCTGTGTCGTAGAAGTTTTTCCATATTTTGATAATGAAACTGAAAAGTTTCGGGCATATCTGTCAAGATGATAACACGTATGGTTCCTTTAATCATAAGTTGTTTGTGTTTTATCGTTATATTACGCTAATTAGTACCATGTATGCATCTGTCTTCTGCTAATCTGTGCTTCTCTAATAATATTTGCCATTTACTGCAAGCTGTATTTAATTATTCATTCTAAAATACTATGGCTTTTTAACATATTAGTAATCTCTTTCTTTGTATTGTTTAGCACTGCCTTTCATATTAAATGGCCAACAGAGTTCAGATCCCTACAAACAACTCAGCACTCATTGCCATGATTGCTGATGAGGTATGTTCTAACACAACTAGTTGCTAGTGTTCAAGAAATTACTATGTCCGGTATATTTTGCATGGCATCTTAGTTTTATTAATTCAACACAGGACACTGTTGTTGGATTCCTGATGGCTGGAGTGGGCAATGTTGACTTGCGGAGGAAGACGAATTACCTTATTGTGGACTCAAGTATGCCACTGAACTTCAGTTCTTTTTGCTGCATTTCTGTTTTCTGTGACTCTTTTGTTTTCTTGTGACATGGGAATTCTTTTAAAATGTACAGATGATGCAGTAGTTCCCTGCTATTTAATGGTGTTTATATTGTAATGGTATTCTTTCACCTTTTATAACAATGGACAAATCTGTTTGGTTTCACTAATGTTTTTAGATTTATAAAGAGCATAAAACCCAGATATAAGAACTTATTACAATGTCTGATTTTATAACTATAGTTGTTGTATGGATGTTATTGCCTTCTCTTTTCACAAAGTAATCAATAGACCTCAGTCCTTGCAATCATAGGGCTGTTAAGTGAGAGAAAGTGAACTGTGTAAGAGACCGCATATTTAGTGCCTGGCTGTTGTTGAGGAATTAGTCTTCTCTAATGTCAATTTGAAGTAATATTGATGCTAAATAGCATGCTAATGTTTTTAAATTTGGCTTGTCTTTTTAGAAACAACTGTTAAACAAATTGAAGATGCATTCAAAGAGTTCACAGCAAGGGAAGATATTGCAATTGTGCTGATCAGCCAATATGTAAGTCACTTTTGTATGCTGCAGGACTGATTCACTAGTTATTAAAAATGGGCAAGGCTGTTCACTGCCTTCATCTCATGACCAATCGGTGAAGTTTATGTTTTATACAACATGGCCTTGAAATTGCCTTGTTAGGAATCTCTTGCCTTTACCATCTTAGGATTTGACATGTTAATGGAAGATCTAACATTCCATCTTTTCTTATTCAGGTTGCAAATATGATCAGGTTTTTAGTCGATAGCTACAATAAGCCAGTTCCTGCAATCTTGGAGATCCCTTCAAAAGACCATCCTTATGATCCTGCACATGATTCAGTGCTTTCCCGAGTGAAGTACCTCTTCTCTTCTGAATCTGTGGCATCTGGGAGACGCTGAGAATCTAAGCACACATGTTTGTAATTTGAAGTTTTTTCCTGTTATGTGTTGTCTTTATTTATTGATATTAAGAACTTCCTCAATAACTGTGTCAGTTTAATTTTAAGTCAAACAATCCAGCTTTATGGTGATTACTTGAAACTACTTGGATAAATTAGTATAAATAAGAGTTAGGTGGTCAATTTTTTAAATCATTTCACTTCACAGCCCCACCTGAATAGACTAGTTGTGGTATAAATACATGGATTTCAAGTTTTAGCCTCACTTACTCGAATTCTTTATAGACAATGCATAATTCGTATATTTTCAACTCTTTCTTCGCATGCACCTATACGATTTGAATAAGGCTGATTTCACCAATTCTGAAGTAATTGAAACCCATTTGATTCAAGAATGTTGTATGTGTAAATATAAGAATTGTGGATAAATGAAAATGCGTTGGTTATCCATTAGCTTTTTGTACCTTTCCTGGTGCCATTCAAGGGGAAGAGCATGCATTTTGTGAATTGACAAAATTGACAATGAATGATAATGTGAGAAAACTGGAATGGCCTAAGTTGATGAGAATGAGAACATGACAAGGACATGCTTGATGTGATATAGACATTTTTTTTGTCTTACATGGCGAAAAGGGAATGAGAGGTGAGTCCTTCATTGTACAAGGGAAAGAGGTGGATGAGAGGCATTTTTTATTTTGCAAGAAAAATCATCTCCGTTCTTTCAAAAAAAAAGGCACCATGCCTAGATTACATTGAGAGGAATATCAAGACAACGTATCAAATATACGGTATAATTAAAGGCGAAATTCCTCTAACTCTCGAAAACATCGTACAAGAAAAGAAAATATCTTCAGCTTCATCACTCTGATCGGCAAAGTCTTGCAACTAAAGCTTAGATAGACGAATTTCCATTAAGAAATTTGAGAAGGATCTCAATAGATGAGGCACACAATATTTTCATAATAAGAGAAAATCAAAAACTTCATTTTAGCATAATAAAAGAACTCCATCCAAGGAGAACAAAAACAAAAATTAAGATAAAAAAAATTATACAAAGATCTAGACCTCACTCTGTAAGTGGTGAAAAATCGCTTACAGAACGAGAACAGATTCTAAACAAAACCTACAAAAAATCATAGAAACACCAATTCTTAACCCATGCTGAGAGAGACCAATAAGTGAGCCAGAAATTTCGGGGTGGAAATCCAACCGCCGATCTTTTTGATACCTCTCTTGCTAGAAGGCATACGGGTGTGCCATGTGATCCAGGTGATCTAAAACTCGGGTGGTGTTGTGGCTTAGACAGGTTACAAGTTAACCCGTCAAGGCAGGTTATAAGAGGAAATTAAGAAAATATTTTATCTTAAATGGTTTCATAAACAAGGTTGATTTATTGAAAGTTAACCCTCAAGGCAGGTTGTAAGAGGAATTATGAAAAGATTGTATCTTAAATGGTTTCCCAAAAAAATTAAAATTAAAATCCTTAAATAAAATATGGTGACGTTGAATAATTCATACAATTGATCTAATTTCAACTGACAAGGCTCGATCCTTTTATTTTGTGAATTAGAAAGGAATTACCACTAGGAGTATTTGTTCCGTTAACTGAACTATAAAACACGTTTAATGTACTCCGTGTTCATGACAAAGTATTGCGAATTGATGTTTGTTTCCTCTCGAGAACACCAAACTATAAGAACCAAGAAGGTCCGTTGCTATTGCTCTGTGTGAAGTACATGTGAATAAGACCACAAATGGTGCCTCATTAAATTATTACCGCCAATTAAATTTCATAATATCTTCTACATCACAAAAATTACACAACCTATTTTTATTCATTCCATTATCTATAGGAGACCAAAAGGGAGAGAAGAGAGAAGCTTAATCTCGTAAGCTTGTCATCAAGGAAGTGCAGATTTCAGGGATTTGGTGAAATTTTCAAGTTCTTTCAGCCCTTCTTGAGGTGAATTGGCCTCGCCAAGCAACTTCACCATGGCACTCCCTACAATAACACCGTCAGCCCCCCATCCAGCCACCTGTGCAGCACAAATGTATCTGATTTTTAGTACTATATTACTGCTTTAAGAAAGGAGCATAATATAGAGACAGGTAGAGAACTAACCTGCTCCACATGCTCAGGCTTAGATATGCCAAAACCAACCGCCACAGGCTTAGTTGTTGCCTGATAAGAAAAATTAGGCTTAATCTGATGAGATGCATACACGGCAATAATGAATGAATTAAGGGAAAGCTATTAATTATTTCACCAATTTATGTGGTAGCCAATTGTTAATCAATTTTACATCATCAGTCATCAGCTCTTTCGATTAAAAGACCAAAGGGGGAGGATTTAGGGGGGAAAAAAGACAATCAATCTCATAAGAAATTTGAAGACAGATTAATTAGACAAACCTCTTTAATTTCCTGCAAAAGTACTTGAACCTTATCACTGACAGATGCTCGGGCACCAGTGACCCCTACTGAGCTCACCTACATTTCAAATTAAGAAATCATCAATGAATAACTCATCCTCACGGCATACTAATAAACTATATGAGAAGAACAGCAGATATTGAAATTTAATCGTGTTACTGAAAAGTGAAAGAAAGAAGTGAAGAACCACGGCAGCTGAAGAATAATTAAAATTTAGGACTACGAGGGACTAGGAAAATGGATAAAGTCTCATTATAATTAGAAGAGGTCCTTACAAGATAGACAAATCCTTCAGCAGCATCAACAATGGCCTTCATTCGATTTCTTGGAGTAGTGGGTGTTGTGAGCAGTACCTTAAACATATTAGAGGAGTAATAAGTGAGATTAAATAAACATATGTCAAGTGGAAATATATGATTTCTCGGGTAAAAAAGGAACTGATCATCAAACTATAAAAGAGTAGTATTTTTATATATTTATGTAAAAAAAAAAAAGTGGAATCAGATAGAACACAAGCTGTATTGGTCAACCATCATCATTATCATGCCACATCTGGATTCTTTCAAACAAAAGAAATTAAGTTTACCACTATTTCTCTGTCGCTATACCAACAGTATAAGCACATAGATACTTAATTTGTAGTCATGGAATAGAGAGATAGGGAGGGAGCAATACGAAGGTAAACAAACCAGTTCTATTCCATTCTTCTTAGATTCTATCCTCAAGGTTTCTGTCTCCTCCAAAGGAACATCTGGGACCACAAGCCCTGCAATCATGGGGGAAGAAAATATAATAGCCAATTCTCACATCAGAAGGAATAGTGAAAATTATACAATAAGAATGTATAGCACACTACATTAATATTTGAAACTCTTCCATATCGTGTCAAATGCATTTTTTAGCATTGTTTAGGATAGAAATTGCTCAATAAAATAACATGATTTAGTAAATGACAGTCTATTTAATAAACCATTAATTGTGTGTTACCATGTACACCAGCATCTCTTACTATGGACATGAATCTCTCAGTACCACGCTTCAGTATTGGATTGTAGTATGTAAACAGTGCAACTGGGCAAGATAATTGAGGTGTCACCTGCCAAATCAACAATCTAATCAAAAATTTGTGAATGTTGGAGAAATTCCACCAGACCAAGTATTAGTAAAAAGTTAACATGATTTGAACTTGCCCTCCCTTCTAAGAATAGTTTTGATTTGGAACTATGATTTATTGGAGAAGAGAGAAGAGATGGTTTGTTCAGGTTGACTAAAAGGTGTCATGTCAATGGTGAAGCACATCATTGTTCATGAGTTCACCTTAGATAAACTGAATGTAAACAGGAAGAAGAAAGGAAAACTAATGATGTATAGGGAGTTTTCATTACAGATGCAGAATGGTTATTGCATTTAGTTCATCATAGTAATATTTGATGATTGGCAGAGAGTTACACAACTCTACCTCCCTCAACATAGATATAATTGCATCAAAATTGATCCCCCTGGCCAAGGAACGTGTAGCAGCAGCCTGAACAGAAAGATACAGCATATCAGTTCGAGAATTGGGCATTAAAAAACATCAAAACAGAATGAAGCATCAAACCTGGATAACAGGACCATCTGCCAAAGGATCAGAGTATGGAACTCCAAGTTCAATTATGTCAGATCCACATGAATCAAGAACCTTCAGTGCTTCAGCTGTTGTTGAAAGGTCAGGATCACCAGCTGTGATGTATGGTATAAAAGCCACCTTGACAAAAATTATGCACAAAATTATTTGGTGGACAAACCACAATTATCTCATCAAGAATCAGCCATACTTCTAATTATTTAGGTGAAAATGCCAGTTTGAACCGATAATACTGATCAAATAAGTTAGCTAGTCCCCATCTCATCAAGTGGAAACCTAAGAAAACCAGAGTTTGAAAGCTGTAAGGTAATAAATCATGGTTTGATATTTAACAAGTAACTCACTAGCGTGGACTTTCAATACCGTGCAATTCTATGATCCACCTTTCATCACACATGGATGTGCAAAACATACTATGATCTCTCAAAGGAATCAACACATTGGATGACCCACAATACAACTTTGAACAACAAAACTTGTAATAGGTCAATGGTACATGAAGCACATGGAACAATTTAGAACCATTAATAGTGAGCTTTTCCCAATACTTACCCATGTCCAACTATTATAAGACATAATCTCAAGAAAGGTGCCAATCCATAGATATATACATGATACTTTATGCATGACAAGCGGAAATCCATCTGAAGAACCCAATACCAACAGGAATGAAAAGAAAACTGATACGGAATGGCAAATCAAAGAGTAAAACCAGTTAAAAGGCCAGTATAATTTGGCAGGACAAAAAAAAAACTGAAAAAGAAGTGATATACAAAGCAAAGCATCAAAAATATGGAACCAGAAAACAGATTATTTTAAAAATAAACAGATAATCTGGCATATTCCACTTAAAATATAGCACATATTAATAGATGGGACAGAGTAGAAGAAAACAAGTGCTTACTTTTCCTTGCTTCTTCAGTCTGGTGAATGTTTCAGAGAGCCCAACAGCTCCTGTGGTGCTTATAGCAGCCATTGGAGTGAATCTTCTCACTGATATTGTAGATTTCTTGGTGGGAAAAAGAACCTGGAAATTGTTCTCAGGTTTCTTCAATCGGAAGAAGCTAGCAGATTTCAGAGCAATAGCCATAAAAATGAGTTGTCTGCTACTGACTGATTCCACGTGTTAAGCAGGAAGGTAGTCAAATGAAAAGGTGTTCAATGATAAAATACCACTAAGGATAAGATGATGACTATTTTGAGAAGACAAATATTAACATCAGTCGCTTGAAAATAAACTAACTTTAATCATAATTGTATATTGAAATCAAAGTTAACAAGTAATAAGGTTAGTAATGAGGCACAAAATCAGATCAACATGAAATTGTTCATGCCACAATTCATTTGAAAAGTTGCCAAGGTTTAAAACCACACAGTGGAACAAAACTAATCATAATCATGATATCAAACGTAAAAAATATGAACACTCATCACAAATGGGCTTGTAATCAATAATCCCATTGGAAATCAATGAGAGCAATCACCCAATACAATCAAAACACACAAAAAAAATCACCTTTAGTCATTTATAGCTCATGGCTCAAACTACCCAACATTCAATTGAAACATTAACAAACGAACACAAAATCAAAACCTGAAGCCGGAATTAATATAAAAACATCGTAACAGTATGCCTTGAGAGAAGCAATGACAACCCACCTGCAAGATACTGAGAATGAGCCTAAAAGCGAGCTCTTAATGCTCTTTTGACTGAAACCAAGATTGGGTGAGCTGAAAATAAGAAAAGACACTGCCTTTCTGTGTCAGATTCTGGAGGGCAACGTAATAGCGTGAAATACTCCGCGGGTGGCCTGCAGGGTGCTCCTACTCCTCCGTATGAAACAATGAAGGGATGGCGTTACCTATAGAAGAACGGGTTAGTGGGTCGGGTCGTTTGAGTTCCTTATTATTATTATTATTATTTTGGGATTATTATTATTTTGCACCCATTACCCCCGTATCATTTTGGCATGGGCTTCGTCGTGACGGGAACACTAAAGAGACAAACCTTTCAAGTGTTTTTAAAAATTGAATTCAAAATTTTTTAAATTTATGATGCCTTAATACTCAATTTGTTATCATTAAGTCGATGAATTATTAATGGATCCTTAATTTTTATTGGCAGATTTCTGTTTTATCAATTATTAATTATTAATTTGATATCAATAAATTAAAAATGTTACCAAATAATGAATTCTACTTTGAAAGGAGGGTAATTTAATTAAAAAATTCATGATAATTTTTGTCTCCATGGACAGAGAAGGTATTGAAAATATAAGGTAATTACCTTATAATGAAGGTTTGAAAATTTTTGTCCCCATCTATCGGCAAATTATTGGGAAATAATATTAAGATTATAAAGTAATTACCTAATAATGGGATATAGTTTGACTAGAAAATTCTCTAAAAATATATTTATCTATGGATGGACAAGGTACGAGAGAGAAACAAGTAAGCAAGACATATTTTTTTTATAACAAAATATTTTATTTTATTTTATTTTAATAATCCAACCAGTGATAAAACATTCATTAATACATATAATAAAAAATTACACTTTATCTACATAAAATTTCATTAATTTTTACTTATTTCACCTATATTTTGAAGAATTACAATTTTCCTAATTTTGTTTTTTGTTGTTAACATTTTTCTCATTTAAACCTTTTTCATCCAATTTTTTTAAAAAAATTCATAACATGTGAGTTAAGTGAAATTAAATGTGAGTGAAGTGTAGTTTTATTATATTTATATCCAAAAATAATCAACAGAAATTAAAATTTATTAGTACTATCTTCTTATTTTAATAATATATCTAAAATAAAAAAATCTATTACAATATATGACATATTAAAAAAATTGATTAAAATATTGATATTTATAAATAACAAAATTTGTATATTCTATTATTCATGATTTTGTAAAATATATGAAAATAACATAAAATTTATGGATCTAAATTAAAAAAATAAAGCTAATGTATATTTTTTAATCCCAATTGAAAATTCTAAACATCTATTTATATAAATAAAAAATTATAATTTATTCTTCTAAGATTTCCTCCAAATTCATTTAATTCACTTACTATAAAATATTTCGTTAAAAATTTAATAAAAAAATTTAAGTGGGCATATGTTAACATTAAAAACCATATGTGGATAAATTATAACATTTTAAAACACAAGTGAATTAAATAAAAATGAATGAAGCTATAATTTGAGTAAAGTATAATTATCCCTGTATAATATTATACTATGTTTAAATCATAAAATGGAAAGATCCAAAAATATTTCACGGTGATAAAAACCGAAGAAATATTCATCAGTAATCCCTGTTCCCTTAAATAAAACTTCTTATAAGATATGATGCTGTCAAACATTATTTCATTAAGATGTTAAATTTGATTTGTTATGCTATCGAAAAAAAGATATTTCACGTCATTAATAATAAATGAATTTTCATTAATAATTAAGTTTAAATTAATAAGAAAATTCATGTTTTAATGACATGACATTGTATTTTCATTAATAATAAATAAATGAACAAAATATACGGACTTTTCCTTAAATTTAGTCGTTATTATATTAACTTCCCATCAAATTTCAAAATATATATAAATCTCTCATCAATTTTGCAAAAATAAAACCTACTGCTAAGCTTGTTTTCAAAATTAGGTTAAAAGAATATTAATATCAACTATTAGAAAAAAGTTAAAGATTAATAGAACTATTTCATGATTAAATTATTTTTCTTTTATTTATATATGTTTTTATATTTATTTTACCCTTAATTTTAAAATCTTTTTCAAATATCTCTTTACCAAAAAAAATTTATATGCATGCTTTTTTTACCATATATACTAATTTTAATATTTACTATATAATGACCATTTTAAATTTTTGAAATTATCAAAATTAAGATGAAATTCCTTTAAACTAATTACAAGATTCAGCCACTCATAACTTTTCATAAAAGAAAATTTTTCTAGATGGCATGTTTTGCCTTTAGAGGTTTAAAAGACCTAATATCTGAATGTATTAGAATCTTTTTCCTCTTAAACTATTTAAGGCTAAATCTTACTAGGGCTTTGGTTAATAAAATATTTTTAGAGAATATTATATTTTCATATTTGATTGAAAATTTGAAAAAAAAAATACTTAAAAATGTCATATTCTCAAAAATATTATTAGTCCAACTTTCTGTCAAAATATTGGGAAGGTAGGTATTTCAAACTTTTATGAAATAAAAATATTTATATTAAAATAAAATAATAAAATTATTTTTCATTTAATTCTCTCTCTTATTTATCACTTTATCAAATAATTTTTAATTTAAATTAGAAAATAATTATCACTTTATTTTTGAAATATTTCTATTATTAAGAAATGCAATGATATTAATTTATTAACTATAATTCCTTTTCTATTGTTGTCTTTGATGTTTGAAATATATATATATATATATATATATATATATATATATATATATATATATATATATATATATATATATATGATTTTTTTCATTGAAGAATCATACAATAAGCTCGGAATTTTGTTAAAAAAAGCATATTTATATATAAAAATATAAAATAATAATATTTATTTATTTTAAATAAATAATATATTAATTGTTAAAATATAATATATTAAATATTAAAATATAATAAAGTATAAAATATTTTTATATATATTCCAATGAATTTTTAGATGTTAATATTAAATTTAAATTTATTAGGTGTTTAAAAAAATTAATTATTTATGTAGTTTTAAATAAAAATATAATTTATTATATTTTATTTTATAATAAAAACCTAATAAAGATATTTTTGAAACAATATCAAAATTATCAAGAATATTAAATATAAACCAAATATAGTAATATAATATATATAAAAATCTAATAAAATATTTTTAAAAAAATTTATAGTAATTCAAACATAAAAATATTATATTCATATTAATTAAATTCTTAAGAATCATATTTTAAAAATATATATATATTTCTAGGAATATAAAATTCTGTGAACTAAATACTACCTTAAAATTATAATGATTCAAGTTTTGCTTAATTTGAAGGTCTAAAACTCTACTTAAAATTCAAAATACTATAATAATTAAGTGTAGTCAAATCTTATAATTTGACTTCCAATCCTTTTCTTTACCATGAAAACTACATTGTTTTCTTGAAATTCGACTCTCAATAATAGTAGATTAAGTCTCAAAGTGTTATAAGTTTAAAAGATCCTAAGTTTTATCTTTGAAAGTGGTATTGTTAAGAGTTTATCATTTACTACTCTCACTCTAAACAAAAAAAAAAATTCATATGAAAAAGTGCAGGAATACCTAAGCATAAATAAAAAAAATTACTGGGTTAGTGAAAAAAAAAATTATTGGGTTAAACCTTGCTAACTTATAACTTTAGGTTTGCATCATTTTGACCTCTACATTTTTGGAGATACCTTAAAAATTATGACTAAGTCAGGTAAGACAACAACAACTTTAACTTCCAGGCAAATTTGAACATCTAAACATCTCAATCAATTCGCACTATTTTCATAACATTTGTAAGTGGAGCTATTTAATGGATCTACTAGATCCATCTACGAACAAGGTTCGCACAAACCTAATCTAAATAAATTGAACCAGATAGGTCGTTGAATTCTGCAGATTTCATAACATAAAATCCTAGTCCACAAGTGCCCATTTTATGGATCCAACAAACGGGTCTACGAACTTTGTATTTTTTTTCAAAAAAAGTTTAGATTTCATTTTTTAAGTCTTTTTTTTTTAAAGAGCTTTAGTTTTGTACTCTTTAAAAAAATCATTTAAAATTTTTTTATTTGATCATTTTTAAATTTCTAATTATAATATCTTTAATATAAAAAAATTAAAAAACTTGTAAGCACATGTATTCATCCATAAATTCATATAAAACTTTTAATTTTAGCTAAGAGATGAGATTGAGTCTTAAAAAATGATAAACTAGTTTTTTTGTTAGGTCATTATTTAGAAAAAAGTTCAAAAAACAACAAAAAATTATTTTGTGGATGGTCCAGTCCATTTTGTGCGAACTTGTGAACTTTCTGAACAAAATTATGTTGTGTCTGCATTTAAACATATCCTATTTTCAAGGGTTCTAGTACATAATTTTTTGCAGACTTACAAATTCAAGTCCATTTCAATAGCTTTATTTGTAAGACTTTCCATAAGCTTTCCAAATATATAATGAACAATCTTAATCAGATCTTTCTAACTCAATATATGACCAAAATTTTAAAATTGTATAAAATGTTATGCATTAGCCAAACAATTCAATTTTGTTATAAAATCATGAATAATCACAAAAGAAAACAAATTTAATATAATTGAACACACACACACACACACATATATATATATCCTAAAAGATTAAATGTAAAAGAACATAAATATAAAATTATTGCCCACTTCCAAGATAATATATGCGAATGCATGAGACACCCTATATATGAATATAATGACAGAATATCCATATATGCATATGTACGAGGCAGGCAATGAGATGCCATGCATATGAATATCACCGTTATTTATTTATTCTTAATTATCAAGTGAAATAATTACCCTAATATTAGAGTATTAATAAATTTTTTCTCTCTCAATTAGTATCATGTCAAAGATTTGAATCTCCATCCATTAATAAATAAAACCACTTGAGACCAACATATTTTTTACTAAATATTAGTATATCACTATTTATTATTCTAACAATTGAGCCATTTTTTGGTCAGCCTTTTTTTGTTTTTTAATTGCAAAGCTGTCAAGCTTTGGTGCAAAATGTTGCTACTCAAATATTTATTGATTTGCTTCCGTTTATGCCTTTTTTAAATTTATTTTTGTGTTACATTTTGTGGGCCATGGTGGAATTTATCCACTGATGCCACAACAATGGAAGTTTCCTTCCATGCCGCGATTGCAATGGAGCCTCCTTCAAGTCTCCGTAAGTTTTTCACTTCAGATTTCGATTTTTCTTTCTTCCCTGCTTTAATCTGAGATAATGACTAATTAAAAGGAGTTTTTGGAAGACTTTTCCTTTTATCCTTTGTGTTGAGTTCTTGGTATATACGGGGTTAGGAGGAATCAAAGACAGTGTCTCCAAACAATTGTTGAGTTTTTCCCATTTCTTTTTGGATAAATTTATTTGTTGTTGGATTTTTCTTTGTTATGATCTCACTCCATTTTTATTGTTGTTGAAACTTTTGGAACCCTTCAAAATTATTAAATTGAATAAGTTTTAATTTGATTTTAGATTCTGAAATTATTTGTTTATGACTAATAATTGTGATCTTTATTAAGCTTTGATCCATATTTGGATGTTTAAAATTGATATAATACTATGAATAGTTCTTTGTTTTGAAGTTGCATTGTACATTAAGTGTTTGATCACTAACTAAACACCTCTTTTAATCTCCTCTGACAGATTATTTTGTATTAATTTCATACTTTAGAGAATGTGAGTATGAATTTAGTACATTATTTTAGTACTTATATCAAAATAAATATTAAAAATTGATGAAATTAATAATTTGACATTATTATTTCAATTTATCCCTTGTTTAATTTCTTTATTATTCTATTTTTATACTCTCAAACGATAAATAATAAATAACTTAATATTGTTATTCTTTTTACCTCTCTATTAAAGAAAAAAAATTATAACTTATGTCACATCTTATATAGAACTAAGGAAACCTCAGCAGAGAAATTCTAAAATCAAAATATTAGGAGAATAAGTTTTGCTATTCAAATCAAAGAATAAGAGAAAAATTATAAATTGAAGGAATAAAAGGTAACCCATTGGTGTTAAATTTTGAGAGAATTCTTTTCTTTTTTACTTCCCCAATTTAAAACTATTGGATTAGTTTACATTCCAACAATTTACAAATTTTCTTGTTATCGCTCTTTAATTTTAGTATAGAAACAGGTTCTTTCTATATTTTAATTTTAATATTTCATTTTTAAAATTTCTTTAATTTCATAAAAATATGACAAAAGTTATAATTTTTTTTAAATAGAGAGATAAAAGAATAATAATGCTAAAATGTTTATAATCCTTTGTTCAGAGGTGTAGAAATAGGAAATAGAGAAAGTGACAATGAATAAAATAAGAATAATAATATCAATTTTTAAATAGTTATTTTGATGGAAGGACTAAAATATTACAATGAATTATTAGTTTATCAAAATAATATTTACATTTTTTGAGAGGCAAAATTGATACAAAGAAATCTGTCAAGAATTAAAAATGATGTTTACTCTTGTTTATTTGTCTAAATGACTTCTAAGCTGTGCAACATGGTGCAAGTCTGACTTCCGTGTTTATGTTATGAGTAGTTGTACTCTAATTTCATAGTTAGACAGTCGTGGCTGTAAATTTAATTCGTTGTATTAAATTACCGTGTTAGACTTGTGATTAAATGTGGTTAATCATTCTCTCTATTTCTCTTTTCCTAAGTAGATTTGGATTTAAAGGTTTTTTTTTAATTAATGATTTAATGATGTTGATATATAATACGATTTTCCATCACTTAATCTTTAACTGACATAATATTATATTGTCCTGCGTAATCAAGTTAGCTGTGCCTTTCTTTCGATTGGCATCTCTAACTGAAGAGTTTTATACATCTGAGGGAAAAGTTCCGTGGATCCTTCAAATTGCAACAGTTCATATAATTACTCATAAATCTGAAACCATTTTGGAGGTCAGAAGGGTGGACTCTAGAATTGTGAGCGTGGCCCCTCTTGCAAAGTGATGGTATTTTGAGCAAGATTAACTGTGTCAGTAGCTTTATTCTGTAAAAATATTGTAGTATGTGCTATGCTTCACTTCGCTCCTTTTTCAAGATTTTTTTTTCTTGGTTCCAAGCCTCTGGATGAGTGGAACCATTTCAAAAAACCTCATTTCAAGATTTTTGTTTTCCATTTTTGAGTTATTATTTTTCCATTAGTTTTACTTTGTTTTCTCGGATGCTTTGCATCCACATTTGATTTGCATAACTGGAATCCCATTTGAAAGATTTTACTTTAAATTTTTATTTGTTTCCTACATTTTTTGCTATTTTTTTATTATATTATCATGAACCTTGAAACATATGTTATGTGTTTTATTAAATAGTTAAAAAATAAAAGGGTTATTTTGTTATACTTACTATTGAATTTCAGGTTATTTTATTGGTTCCTTACCCAAGTTAGTGCCTTGGCTGAGTTGGCTCTGTTGTATTGTTTACTGTTATCTCTAAAATTATGTATGAAGGTCAATGGACTCAATGCCATTATGGCTTTATGGAATTTTTTGTTGAATTGCCAGATTGTTGGTCTTTTATGTTGTATGTTTTTTCTTGTGTTTGTGTGATTTTTAAGTTCCATGTTTATTCTGTATAAATATCAAGTCTTGGAAAGTCCCTTCTTTCTCTCCATATTGGCAAGGCAATGAAAGAGAATTCTAAATGATGCAAATTGACAATTTCTTTATAAAAGCTTTTTTTATTTGTTTCCAACATGTTGAACTGTGTCTAAGCTGATTTTAATTCTATTTTCTTTGTGAATATTTCATAAAATGCGTTCGTCGTTTTTTTTTTTAATGTTACACTCCACTACCGTTTGAAGGTTTTGATTTAACTGTTATTCTTATGACTCTTCCTTCAAAGTGAATAAAACATCAATACACGAATTATCGTTACCATGAGAAAAGGCTTTAGTTGAACTGATTATGCCATCTGAGATTTATCCAATAACTTTCATATTTGCTAATATTTGCTGAAAAATTTTATGTATCATAGATTGATTGATAAAGAGTTTTAAATTCTTTGCGAGCTTCTAATTATTTTCTATTTGAGCTTGTGTTGACAAAATAAATTTTGGAAAAAACCAATTAGCTGGATGTCTTTACTATACCTGTGATTTTGCTTGGGTGTTTTGCAACTCAGCTGGGGTTTGTTGAAGACAGTTCATAATTTTGGGGTTTCCCCTTCTTTTTGCTTAATATTCCGTTTAAATTCTTAAGAATCTCTACTAAAGTTGTTTCTTTCCAAATTCTGTTATCATTTCTTAGCGAAGTTCCAGGAAAACAAAGCTTCCCTCGAATTAACTTCTTAGTGAAGTTCCCACATTTTTCTTACTGTGCAGAAGCATTCTCTACCTAGTTTGCAACCAAGTGAACATAAAACAAGGGCAAATTAATTTGTCTGGTTGGATTCAGTTCCTACTTTTGATGTTTCACTCTCTCTTTTTTCCTCTTTTCCTCCTTATTTCTGGCATTTAAATTGATGCTCCATCAGTAGTAGTGGGCTTCCCTCAATCAACCCTGCTTGATGTTTGTTATTTGGTAATTTCCTTGATTGACATTTGAGTATGTAGGTCATAATCCCTACTCCTGTTTTTGGTAACGTCAAGAACAGTGGTAATTCTCATTTGAGATCTAATTGAAAAGCAGAGGATACTTTGTATGTGGAGTAAGCAAAATCCAGTCTTGTGGGCTAAATCTATAGTGTACCATATTAATACAATAATGCACTATCAAATCCGATGAGATGATATAATATTAAATTTAATTTTTAATATATTATTGTATAGTATGTATTAAGAAAAAGCTAATCATTTATATACTTGAATTTAATTATGTATCGATATATTATTATCTCAATAATATATTTTAATATTTGCTAATTGATTATCTTTTTAATTTTTTAATTTCACCTTCACAAAACGTTGACATATGTGGATACTTTGATTATTAGGGGAATAACTCCATGGAAACTACCCGCATTTAGTTTCGTTATAGACTTAGCTGTAAGTCCAATACTGTGGGACGCTGGCCTCTTGATTTTTTTGGGTAGAATCTCACAAGAACTACCAACCCTGCTCCTCTGCATATTTATGTACTCATGATACCTTGTTTAAGAGAATGGATCCTCTCAATTTTTTAAGAAATGGTTGAGTAATTTTTTTCACTTGAAATTATGAATTTTGATTAAAAATAATAATGAATTTTAATGTAAAAATTATATTTTTATATCTTTAAAATCGATAGAAGAAAATGAGAAGGATTAAGATGCCACATGTTTAATCAGTCTTTTTAAGCAAATTAATAAAAAGAAAAATCTCCACCCTATCGCCCACGTGCGCAGGTTTAATTTACAGTGAATAAACTTAGATACGTAAGAAACAAGATGAACCATTCTAAAAGATTAGTTAAAGTGAGACAAAAAGGCAATTATGAGGTAATTTGGTGGGATTTTAGAAAATTATTATAATTTATTATTTATTAATTTTTTAATACATAAGTAATTATAACATGTTAAAATTTTCATTTATCAATGGTATGGACGTAATATTTTGTATAAGTCTTATATAAAATCATCTTTTTAGCATTAAACGCAAGTCTACTTATGAAAAAGATCAAGTCCCTTAGCTTTTTATTTTCTTAAATCAATTTAACACATTAAATAATAATATATTAAACGATCAGAAATAATAATAATAATGCATGTAATATACTCGTCTAAAGTCTAGCCAGACGGACCTTGAGTCAGAATGAAGGAGTCCAGCCAATCTACACAATGATTTTGGACCCCACTGATTTGCTAGGTCCTATTCCAAAGCTGTTTGCGTTGAGAAAATATGGCTTCGTACCTCAAGTTGGCCGGACTATTATCAAGTAAATAATCCACCAAGATTTTTGAATCAGACACCAGGATGACTTTGTGGAAACCCAATTCATAGGCCAGATTGAGACCATAGAAAAGAGCTCATAATTCTATTATCAAGAAGTGCAAATACACGGATTGCAGATGAAACCTTTTGAGCCAGCTACCATCTTCATTTCGGATGAGCCCCTAAAATAACGGGTTCTTTATTTCTAAATATTATGTCAAGTTAAAAAAAAGCTGGCTTTTTAGCTTCAGATTTTGCCAACATTTGAACCCAATTGATGGTGTCCAGTGAACAAAGTTGCTTCTTTGGGATCGTTACACTTCGTTCCCCCCCCCCCCCCCGCCCCCATTTCATTTTCGTTGATACTGCAGCAAAGGTATCTAAAATTACTGCGTCAGCACCATAGTCACCAACCCGAATCATTTACTTATCATGGATTTCTTTACTTACTTAGACGTTGCAACAGGGGCAAGCCATTATGCCAAAGTCAATTTCTTTTCAGTATAAAAGATGGAACTTTATGTGCTAATCAGAAAAGATTCGAAGCAAGGAAAAAAAAAAAAAAGCAGGGCGACATTGAAAATAACCTAAAATGAAGTCCTTCTAAATAAAAAGCTTCATTTTTGAGCAGGATAAAGCCACTCCTCTTTCGTCTCTTTCCTTTGCTCTCTTGAGAAACTGACTCCTCAATAGAGAGAGGACCAGAGCCGAGCAAAAAGCTCAAAACTGAGAATTTCTCTTCTTCTTCATGTAGATACGAATTTGCTGCTTCAACTGGTTCTCCTGACTCACCCTCCACTCGGCCGAGTCAAGCACCTCATGGCTAATAACCCTTCTGAAGCACCCACTGACGATTTCCTTGAACAAATTCTTGGCCTCTCAACTTTCCCTTCTGCTGACTCCGGCTTGGCTGGGGGTGATGGTGGCTTGGCGGGTACGGCTGCTCCAGCTCATATGATGCTTCAGCTTAACTCCGGGGACGGCACCGGCCACCTCGCTGCTGTTGGTGGCAGCGGTGGAAGTGGTTCTGGCTATCATGGACCAGTGTACCAGTTGGGCTTGAGTTTGGACCAAGGAAAAGGAGGGTTTTTGAAGCCCGAGGAAGCTTCCGGGAGTGGGAAGCGATTTCGCGAGGATGCCGTTGATGGTAGAGCTAAGAATGTAAGATAAACCTATCGAGTTTTACTTAGCTTCTCTATTTGTGTTTAGAAATTGACTGAAAAAATGGAAGGACAGCATTTTCTATATGAAAAGAGGAGCTCTTTTTGTTTTGTCTGATGGATTATGACCATCAATTGGAAGCGAGCTTGGTGTTTTAGTGGTTTCAGTTCAATACAGGAGTTGGTTTTTGCAAAGAATCTCATACAGGGAGTCCTAGTGTATAACTATTAGCCTTTTGTTTTCTTCCACCCCTTCGTTTTTTAACAAGAGGATTTTAGTTTATGTAATTTTAGCATGGTGGGATGTGGTGAGGATGAGAGACGTTATTAAAGAGAGATGAAGATGGGAAGTTAGTCTGTCTATTGGTTCATTGTCTTGCGTTGGTTTCTTTAATGGTCATTAATTCAATATGTTAATGTAAGTTATTATAGGGTGCTCAATATGCGACTTTATTCTTATTCCAGGGCCAAACTCCAAGCTTCTGTCATCACATAGCCTATATATCAGAAACATGAAATTATTGAATTTGATGGAAATAATGCACATGTTTCCGTGCATATAATATAGCCTCAGATTCTTCAACTGGCTTGCATGTCATCATGCTATAGATTTCTTAGCAATGTCAGGTTGATACTAGCTTTATAATACATACGAAAGATGGTTATCATTGAATTGGTTTTCATGAATTGACTGGACTGTCCTTGTAGGACTTGACTAGCAGTTCAACCTTCAGAATTGAAATATGTAAAGGTTCAAGTTGAAAATGGATGTATAAGGGTTGTATCTGGACTGCACAAGAGTAGAGGCTAATTTCTAGTTCTTCTTATCAAGCCTGTTGACAGTGTTTTCCACTGGAGTTAGGAATGGTTTGAGCTCTGTAGGGTTACTTTTAAGTTGAAGTTGGATTATTTAGGTCTCTGCATATTCATCATCACTATGCTGGGATATCCATCTTTTTCTTCAATTGAGTGCAATAGTCAAATTCTTTTTATCTTCATTTTTTCTTTTAATTGGTAGACATGGAGAAGTCATGACCACGTAGTAATATCCCCCTCATAATTGGTGAAATATAACCCTTATGCAGGTTTTTCATGGCCAGCCCATGCCTACTACCATTCCTCCTGCTCCACATCCACCAGCAATGCGTCCAAGGGTGCGGGCTAGAAGAGGACAGGCTACTGATCCACACAGCATAGCTGAACGGGTGATCTTTAGATTGTTCACATAAACACAATTTTCTGCTAATTACGATATTTATTATCTAAATATTGATTTAACTTTGGAGTTATTCATGTTAATTATATAATTATTTCTCCTTCCTACTCATGTTGTCCTTCTGTTACAGCTGCGCAGGGAAAGAATAGCGGAACGAATTAGGGCTTTGCAGGAACTGGTTCCTAGTGTCAACAAGGTGATCGACTTCTGCTACATGTTATCTTATTACAAACTATCATGTCACCCGTGACCTGCCCTTGTTTTACAGTAGTCTTTAGTGCATGGAATTTTGTCCCTTGGAAATTCTGGTCATTTTCTCATGTTTGGCATAATTTTAAGGTCAAGATTTACCAAATATTTATATATTGTCGTGTGCTCTCTTTCCTGCTTGTTGTTGGGTTTACGATATAAACACCTAAACATGTTTCCATTTTCACACTTTAAATGTCTCATGCGTTGTTAAGTATATAGTTAATCAAAGGAAACATGTTTCTATTGATAAAAGGGGGCATACATTTATGATTTGTTTTTTTTTTATTCAACGTGCATACTTTTAGAAAGTTCGTGAAGTTCAAGACAGATCTACTAAATTTCCAGAGATTGTGATTTTAATGTTATTATACTTTAGCAGTCTTTTCTTGACTATAAATTTCAATATTTAGTTGTAACAAAGATATTATATTTTTGTATTCTGGAGTTTCTAATATTATTGTTCTCTGATCAGACAGATAGAGCTGCCATGCTAGATGAAATTGTGGATTATGTCAAGTTCTTAAGGCTTCAAGTGAAGGTTAATATCCCTGACTCTTCATGGGTTTCACATTTTTTTTCCCTTTTTGATGTACTAGTTAGTAATCAGGTTGATAAACTATTTTCTTGTTCCCCATGGAACATGTTCTTAGTCTTTACTTAATGGCAGCTTTCAATGGGGTTTCAAGGTCTTGGTAGTCAAGCCAGTCCCTTAACCAATTCTTTTCCATTCTCTCCCGCCTTCCTCTTTTTAACCACAGCCCTTTGATTATTTGATATAGTACGTGAACACAACCAAAAAGGCTTTGTGCCTCTTTGGATGAGTTCGTTGGCTCATGCCATTTTATTACTAAAGGCTAGTGATAGCATTTTCACATTGCTTATGCAATGCAGCCAACTTTGAACTTGTAACTTCGTAGAAACTTCCTGGGGATCTTAGCTGCTAACTTAAATGTTTCTCCCAAATTGGAATTTCTATTTTCTACTTTGTCAATATCAAATTTTATAAGAAGCAGGACCCGATGATAGTTGTACGGAGATTCTTAGGCATCTCGAGAATGCAGATTGCTGTTTGATATGTGATTTGAGTATGAAAGCAAGGATTTCTAAAGTATGATTAGGCCTGATCATTGAGGATGCAGATACAATTTAGTCATTCCTGATTATACTAGCAATGTGAAATTAAGATTGCTGAAGCTCTCCAGTAACAGCTATTAATCTGCCTTTCAGGTTTTGAGCATGAGTAGATTGGGTGGAGCTGGCGCAGTAGCACCACTAGTAACAGACATCCCATTATCATCGGTTGAGGTAATTAGTCTGAAGAATGTCTATCTTTTGAAATGTTTTAGTGTTCTTTCATAAACAATTCAACGAATTTATTGATCAGGAAGAAGGTAGTGAAGGCGGAAGAAATCAACCAGCTTGGGAGAAGTGGTCAAATGATGGCACAGAAAGACAAGTAGCTAAGCTCATGGAAGAAAATGTCGGGGCTGCTATGCAGTTCCTTCAATCAAAGGCTCTTTGCATCATGCCCATCTCACTGGCTTCAGCAATATACCAGTCACAACCACCGGACACCTCCAGCATAGTTAAGCCTGAAACTAATCCTCCCTCATAAACCTTGGGGAGGGGATGAAGAGTAGGACTATTTTCATTTCTAACTATTTACATCTTCCTCATAAGTGCACACATGGCACAATCTGGGTCGAAATGACCCCACTTATTTTAAAATAGGTAGAGATAGTTTGACTTAAATTGTGTCATGTAAGAAATTATGCATAGTAAGAATTGTAAGTAGCAATTTTCAGAGATGAAGGATCCAACGGTCTCATTCGAGGCTCACCTAATACTGGAGGGACCCACGAATCATTTGTCTGTTCCAAACCCCCATAATTTTTGTCATTGGCTGGCATCAAGTTGAAATCAAAGTCAGATGCCATACTCCATTATTTTTTTGCCTTTCTTTCAGGTTTCGGATGTCAATGCCCTTCAAAATACCAGCAGACCCCATCCGGTCTTTGCCAAACTTCAAGTAAGGGAAAGAAAATGTCAAAGTTCACTTGATATGCTTTTTTCCCGTTAATGTATCATCAATAGTTGGGGGTAGTGGAACATGATGGAAGCGCTTTTATAGTGGGGACTTGGGATTTTGTAGTGGGTTGTGGGACCTTCTGAAAGGTTAGAGTGGTCTGTATATTTTAATGGTGATGTAATTCTGGAGGATTTGAAATGCAGAGGTTAAATGGATAATATTAATGGTTGCTTTAAGAATGCTGGGTGTTGCAAGTCCAGCTGAAAATGATTTTGCTTTTGTCTGTTTAGGATGCGCATGAGTTGTTTGCTCAAAAGTAATTAGGCCTCTTTTCTCTATTCTACTGAGTCATTATTGGATGATAAACCAATAGAAAGATGAATGACAAATGTGGAGACATTCTATTCTACCAATAAAGTAAGAAAAAGAGATATTATTATTTTTTTTTAAAAAAAAGATAAGATCCAAGAATATAATAAAGGTTTCACTGTTTTTTTTTTAAATCTTTATGACATTTATTTTCAGAGTAAGATGGGGTTTTTGGTAAATATGCGTTGAAAATGGGTGGTGCTCCTTGAGCGAACTTCATCAAATTGGCTGGATTTCTTTACTTTCTCTCTCCCCAAGCCATGAGCTGTTACATTGGCCGTGAATTATGTACAACTGACAAGTATCAATGCCTATGATTCCAATCAAGTTTGTGAATCTTGTAGACACGGAAAGAAAAAAAAAAAAAGGAAAAGAGAGAGCCATCGTGCATGGTTTTCCCAGAAAGGCAATGTGAAAGCCAAAGGAATCCGCACAAAAAGTGTCTGCTAAAGTAGAGTTCTCTTGGCTTGTAACCCTCCACTAACCAGGGCACCTAACTCCAGAAATACCACTAACGAATTGGTTTTCCCATTAGTAAATAGTAAAATAGATTGAAATTTTCATGATGCGTCACCTCAAATAAGAACTTAGATGAGTGTAGTTATCCTCCCACTATCTATTATCTATCACCATTCCTACTTCACACTGTTTCCAATACCCGCGGTCACGTTATCAATAAATTCTTTGGTGTATATTATTTATTACAAACTGTCATCAGGATTAATTCATATCCTAACATTTAAGTATAATTGAATGTGTCAATCAATAACTTTTTATAATACGTTAAATGCTACCTAGTGACTAGCAACAAACAGCATCCATACCTCGCAGAGGTTAATTTTGATAGAGCTGTAGTAGCAAATTCTCTCTTCAAGTAGTAGTAATAACAAACTCACTCTTCAAACATTCTACAATAATATTCAAGACAATAATCTAGATAATTTTATAGCGAATAATAATATTTAAGGTGGATAGCCACCATTGATAGGAGTGGGCAAATGCCACGTTAGGCTCAAAGATTGGGTTTGAATAGAATTTTAAGCCTTATTTTATGAATGGTTTAAATTTAAATTTGCATATTTAAAATTAGACCAATTTGGATTTGGCCCTATATTATACTTATATACTAAATATTTTATTATATTAGATATCTAACATCTATTATGTAATATAAATTTTAGTCATAAAGAATTAGTATATATACATGATGATCTTTTTAATATTTTTTAATTATATACGTTAAAAATTTAAAATCGGGCCCAACTTAAGCATTTTGTTTTAAAAAAAGGGAAATTCTAAGGTACCCATGTGGTACCAAACCCATGCTGATGTGGCAGTATGAAGAGCCATTGGATGAGAATACCATAATCTCATCTAATGGTTCTTCATGCTGCCACATCAGCATGGGTTTGGTACTATATGGGTACCTTAGCATGCACCTTAAAAAGAATCAGGTTGAAATATAAAAAGTATTAAAAAAAATTTTGATTGGGCTGCTACGCTAAATTTGGATTAAGCAAAAATACTTTAACATCTATATATATCCAGTCTAGACTCAATCTAAATTTTGCCCACACCGAAACACTTGTCATCCCTATTGGGCCTATTCTCTTTTTTTTCTTATAGCCAAAAAGCGGCATGCACAACTCATCAAGTACTAACTATTATTTTTCCCCCCATTTTGGTTTTAACTGTGAACTTTGTTTTAGAGCCAGAAAATTAAAAAAAAAAACTGAAAAAATAGAGGAAGACCGGAAGTGTTAAACTTTGGACCTCAGATACCCAACAGAAGGCCTGCCAAAAATTATGACCTAGCGAAGGTTCGCTGGCCCTGAGAAAGCCCATAGAGCAATAACACGGGCCCCCAACTGAGACCCATCGTCCAATGCTCCATATTGTTGCTGCTATCTACAAAATAATAACATTCCATCTGTCCTTTGAACCGGCCATAATCAACTATTAAGTAGCAGCCTTGTCTTGGAAAATCAATATCTCTTTCGCGCGCCTTTGTTAAAGAATAAACAGATAAGAAAGAATCTGACGGAGGAATGGCAATGGCAATGGCAACGAAGCAAGCAGTAGCTTCAACTAACCTCAGGAACTTGCTCTTCATCCCCCCAAACCCTATTCCAAAACCCAATATTTCATCTTCTGTCCAATTCCCAAATGTCCACAAAAAGCAACCGAATATGAAGTCAAATGGGTGCTTGAAATGCTCAATGGATGACTACAGTAACAATTACAACCAGGTGGCTTACCCTAAGCCATCAGAGATTCCTTGGAAGAAGGAGCTTTGTAACTCCGTCAATCTCATTGGCATTGTTGCAGCTCCTGTTGAGATTAAACACTTGCCCTCGGGTAAAGTGGTCGCCTGGACCCGCCTGGCCGTCAAGAAAAATGCCAACCAAACATCCTGGTACTTAAGGTTCCCGTTTGTTGCTTGGTATTTTCAGTGTTATTTTAAACGTTATCTCTCTGTCATGATTCGCTTATCGGGAATTAGTTCTGAGGCATTGCCAATTATTTTTTTCCCCCTTTTTGATCGCCTTGCTTTGTGATTTTATTCGATTTCATTCTTTGACTTCTACCGAGAACAAAATACAAATATCTAGATTATTATTAGTTTATGGATTCTCAATAACATGTGGTGGAAGAGAAGTGGAAGGAAGCCACTAATATTTCTTCCCCAGTGGATGCTATAAGGTGTTGACTGTTGAAAAACCATTAAGAAATTCTTTTTTGATTTTAGTTCTTAGGTTTTCATATGGGAAATGTATGAGAGATGGGCTGGAAGCTGCAAATTCTTGTCTGATTCACAGCAGAATGATTATGACAGGCGTGAGAACTTATTTGAAGTTTCTGGAATAAATTAGCAAAGAATAGAAAGTTGGCTGAAAAATAGTAAAGTTGTCTGCCTTGTTGTGTGAGAATCCTTATCAGAGAACCATTCTTGTTCAGTTTTCTTAGTTTGGTTATTTATTTCACTTTCAATGCACCATGTTGTTGAGAGTCATCACCAACTCTCCTGCTAAGAATATGGGAGATATTTATTTCAGTGCATAAACTGTTGATGATAGTGCTAGTAAAATTTTAGAGAATGATAAAAGTTTTAACTCAATAACATAAGCCAACTTTCCTGTACACTTACGTAAAATTCCTGATCGCAAAATTGTGAAAAGCATCTAATTGTCAATTAAAGATTTTGTTCTTCTCAACGGTGTTGCTCTTTTGAATATAGGATTAACTTGACATTATGGGATGGACTGGCACATGTTGCTTTTGAGCATGTAGAGAAAGGTCATCAAATTTATGTTTCTGGTCGCCTAGTGACAGATACAGTTGAAAGTGATGATGGGAAACAGCAGACTTACTACAAGGTTCTGTAATTGCCTATACATAATTAATCTTATTTCTTATATGCAGCTCTTTCCCTCGTGGATCATTATGTTTCAGATCTCATGCAGGTGGTTTGTCAGCAGCTGAATTTCATTGAGAAGAATCCCTTACCGTTGTCTTCATATGATCAGAAGTTTGATTCTGTGATAGCTGGCAAGTTATATATTTAATGAATGCAGCATCTAGTGTCAACTCCTGCAGGGTTTTGCTTCCTCCCTAAATTTCTTGACTGTGTACCATTTCAGGTAGAAAAGGGGACCATGCTGCTAATAATACCGGTTCTGTAGAAGAATTATGGCAAGCCTTCTTTGCTAATCCAGTGGACTGGTGGGACAACAGGAAAAACAAGGTATTGTTGATTAAAGAAAAGGCATGTATTAGCTGAAATACTATTTGCTTTGGTGTCAGATGATAGCTTCGAGTAGTATATATATTACAATTGTACTTGAGAAAATTCTCTGAAGTCTGGAGTCCCCAGCCTGCCTTCTGACGTCACTGATTCCCCATTTCTCAGCAGCGAGGAGAAGCTTTCTATCCAAATCGGGAAGTGTTATATTGAAGAGGAGCACTGCCTCGTTTCTTTATGTTTTGACGTTTGCTATGCTATCATGACTCATGATCATGATTCATGACATCTTATAACCATGCCTCCTGGTGTTATCTAATGTCATTGGGCTGAAGTTGTCTGTTTCTGGATTAAGAATATAGCCTCTGAAACAATGCATCGAATAATCCAAAAACTTTGCTTGATTCAATTACACAGATGAAAAATATGCTGATCACATCATAAACTTGGAGTCTTGGACTGGCGTAGATAACGCTACATCTTTATTGCTGTATCTAATGCATAGTTCATGTTTTCGAAGAAATGAGTTTGGTTCCGTTTATGTCTCTCATTTTGTTGGAAAGCATATGTTTGAATTTCTCACGTATTTATTAATTTCTTAATCTTAATGAATCTGCAGAGGAACCCAAGGGGTCCCGACTTCAAGCACAAATATACAGGAGAAGCTCTGTGGGTGGAAGGCAGGTTCAATCCACCATGGGTCAAGTCACAACTGGCTATATTGGATACAAGGATGGGCTCTCTGACTGATCAAAATGGCCGGCGACCGGTGAGTGTGGTTTCTGCTGATGAATTCTTGTCTTTTTGAGAGCTCGTGCCAGTACTTCCCAACATGGATTTTGATTGCAAAGGGAAACATCTTTGTATAGTTTACCAGTTGTCTGTAAATTACAAAGCTTTATGAGCATGATTTGCGTGTTATGAAATCTTCATGGACTTATTTTATCAACTGTTTTTTAATTTCCATACCAAGATATCTGCTCTTGGAACTTGATCAAATTAATTTTTCCATTTCAATGGAATATTGGCTATACTTTAGTTACGTTGTGATATGGAGTTTATTCTATTCACTGTTATCGGGGAATTATCCCATCCCACCAGGAGATAGATAAAGGTCACCATAGTTGGGCTGGGTCTTAGCTTCGGTACCATCATTCTTTTGGGCCAACCCATTTCCATTTTTTGAAGAACTGAAAGTGTTAATGGAGATATCTTATGTACATTTGGGGTTTAAAGTTTGCCTTCTGGACATGTTGGTCTGTGGTGTTGGAAAGACAAGAACAACTTGTCCGTGAATGCACATCTCAGCTGAACGGACTTTGACAATTGACATCATTTTTTGAAACAAATTCAGATCCATGTAAATCTGATCCATGGTGATGACTGATCAAGGGCCTGCATTGATAGATAATTGGAGCATAGGCCTTGATGATATACTCAGATAAATGATTCTGCTCTCACTTATACGTATGTGTGTGTGTGTGTGTGTGTATATATATATATATATATATATATATATATATGGCATGTTGTCCTGTTTAAGTGAGAATGATTGAGTGAGAATAACAAAAAAAATTTGGTAGAAACCTTATTATTGCACATAGGTTTTTGTACCTACGACTCATAAGATTGAATATGTAAACTGTACTTGTATCAGAGTTTCTACTTCACGGATTTGGTATGTAATGTAACCATAATGTTCAACTTGGACGCTTTACTTCCAAATATTAATATAGCGCCTTAGGTGACCATTGTGCAGTGAATGGCGACCATATATATCGGGCTGCATGCATGCATTTGGAGACCTAATTAAGGATCTGATGGTAACATATGACACATACTTACACCAAACTTGATTTTAGACAAGGTACGCCCCCAGACGGCATATCACAATTCACAACAAAGTGATTGATGACGCATGATTGGTGGAAGGATTGGAGAGCTGAGCCATCACATACAGTACAGTTGGCCAGAATGTCTTGATACATATACCACAACTAAATGCTGTTTTTGTTTGGAAAATTTGAGATATTTTAAAAGATTTTTTCGATCTCAATTATTACCTCTGGGTCATTGTTAAATTTTTCTAATAAATATTTGATTATTAAATATTATTAGTTGGTTATTTTTATGGATAAACATATATTTATTTTAAACAATTACAGTATTATTTAGTATTAACCATAAAATCTGACCGTTGTAAAGCATTTCTCTTTTATTTTTAATTTTTTTAAATTTTCTTTTAAATTTCTTTGCTCTTGTGAAGTTTATAAAACATTCATCTTTTGTTAGATTATTGCCCTATGCAGATAAGTTTTCATTCTGTGAATTGATAATTTTAGGTTGTTGAGTGCCAATACTTCGCACATATTATACGAGGGGTACTCTTGTTTTTTCTATGATAGGAAAAAGGTAATTAAGGTAGATGATGGCATTTGTCCACTCCAGCCAAATTGCGCTTCTGATAATTTTCTGTTCATCATTGTTGCTTAGCCTTTGACTCTGTCCAAACTTCTGTTCTATCCGTTGTAAAAGCAATTTTAAACTTACAAGGTAACATGACCTATATTGATCTTATTGCATGGGACTTTGACTTGGCACTGGTAGAAAAATGTAAGCTACTACCTAAGAGCACTGATATAGAATGATGGCACAAAGTAAATTGCGATGAGTTCCTACTTTGGATTTAGGAATCGTTCTAAATCCTTTCTGCTTGAAGTTTGGTGAATACCTCTCAAAATTAAAATATCAATTCTCATTTCTCCGAAATGTGAACTGTGGATAGATCATTTTCTACAAGGATTCTGCTTCTCATGAGTCTATAATAAGGGGCATACAGAATTTATTTTTCTTAGCTTTCTAATGGTGTTTGGATTAGATGATACATTCCCTACCTAGAAATATCTTCTTGGGGAGAAACAAGTGTAATATAACAAGTCAAATTTTATAGAATGTTCTGCATTTATTTATGACATTGTTCAATAAAATTTAAAACAAAGTGTGGTTATGTGTGTACGGGTTCATCAAGGAACAATCTAGTGTGAAATTTATGTGCATGCAATCAGTTTTGCTGGGCTCTGCTTTGAGTTTTGGTGCAGTGCAAGTGTGTGTCTTGGTGTTAAGCAGTGTAAGAGTGTGGGAGCCAGCGAGTATACGGGCTCATGACTCTGCTTGTGTGTATTATGCTGCCAAATTATTATGTATAATTGTGCGACTTATATATCACACGAGTGGAGGTAATCATTGACTTAATTATGTATAAAATACTTTAAATTGTGTGATATCATTTGGCACTGTTGAAATTTAGCACAAGAATTTTGGGTGTATTCATTTATTACTCAGAACTCTGGAAAATATATACCTTCACATAAATATTTTATATAAGAAATGTTTGGATGGCATCTTTCGTTTAAAAGTGTTTTGGGTATATGATTTAAAATAAAATTTAAAAAATTCCCTTAATTTTGTGGGACATGATTTAGTACATAAATGCCTTATTTTTTTATCTTATTTTTTATTTTACCTTTTTTGTTCTAATATATGATGAACATTTCTTTTTGGTGGAAAAATGTTAAGATTAAAATGTGTGGTTATTAATATATATGTTTGGACAATGTGTATTGCTTTTATTACAATTTTTTACATATTGTCGAAACTCCTTTTCAAATGTCTTAATATTTTTGAGAGCCTCATTTGTAAATTTTTGTGAGAACTCTATTCATATATATAATTTTTGTGAGAATATCAATTATGTCGAGTATTTTTTATATTTATGGAAATATGAATTTTAGTGTGTATATGAAGACAAAAAAACCTTATTTTTTTATTTTTGAGATGTGAAACGTAAATACTTGAATTTATATATATATATATATATATATATATATATATATATATAATTGTGGGAGTGTTTATTTAATATTATATTATTTGAATAGGAGAAAATTCTCACTTATATTTTATATATTGAATATTATATGCTTTCAAGCATATGTGTGGGAAGAAATAAAATTTATTTTATTATTTACAATTAATTATATTATTAGTATTTATAAGCAAATTGACTTATGAATTTGTAGGATCCACAAATAAAACAAGTATAATTTTCATGCTTCAATTGTGAATATTTGTGAAAAATGCTAGATTCATTCACAAATAGAAAAAAAAAATTGTGAAAATTTTAGTGATTAAAAGGACCTCTTTTAAAATGAGTTGTCCTGGAAAATAAGAATTTGTGAATTCTAATAATAGACATGATAATTATTGTTGAGATTTAAAGGCATCTATTTTATTTTCTGAATTTGAGAGCCTTTGAAGAAAAAGAAAATAAAAACTCTTATTTGTTATGTTGGAGGAAAATTTTATTTTTTGTGACTAATTTATGTGATTTTCATTTGTGCTATTTTACACCGCACATGCCATGTTTCTTTAGTTTCATGATGAAACATGTTATAAAAATATGAGAAAAGCTAAGATGCTAATATGTTGTAAATATTGTCACAAGAGTACGTGTGTAAAGAAACCTCTTATGAAGTTTGGATATTATGAAATGACACCTATGAGTATCATTTATTTAATAAAAATTGGGAATTTATATTGCTCAATTTAATTAAGCTCAAATTATTTTTTGATGTATTTATTAAAATTTTTGAGATAGAATATAATATATTCTACATAGATTGAGTAATAATAAATTATTGATATTCATTAATGGAAAAAATGAATTTTTACGAGGTATCATGAATGATGTTTTATATAGTGAATTTTCTATTGTATTAAATATACATGATAATAATTGAATCTTTAATTCAAATAAGATAAATTCCCTAATAGTTTTGTGTACATCATTGATGATGATGATGATGATGTGAATATTTGAAAATTATCAAAAAAATATTTATTATTAATTCGACCATGATGTCAATATTTATAACATAAGAGATGATTGAAAAATGAGACTAAATGGCCAATAAACTTCTGAGTAAATATATTGTAAAATTAATCCTTTTAATAATATAGATGCATGTTATGATTGTCCTAACTGATAATAAATATTATAAAGCATAAAAATTTTTATGGTAAAATCAAAGTATTCAATTGATACTAATATGAAATGATTGATTAATTAAAGTCAAGTTATTTTCTTTGAAATGAATTAGGCCAATACATTTATGAGAAGGAAATAAATAAATAGACATTAAGAAGAGTAGGACATATTAAAGCTAACTTGAAATTAATATTAATAGTAACCCAACTTATATGATTAGCTATCTCAAGAACTAAGTTCATGTGAATAATAACAAGTCAATATTAATTTTGAAAATACTAAATTTTGTTTATAAGTCTTTCCTAGTATGTGATTGTGCTTTAAAACTGCAAACTATAAGTAAGAATTAGTTTTGCTCTTAATGAATTTCATAACTCTTATAAGTGGTGTATTTAACTATAGTGTATACTTGATGGAATCACCTGTATGATAGTGAAGTGAGGTTGCTCCTATGAGATTCTACCAAAATCTCTAGAATACTCAAGTGCATGTATGGCCTATTAGCACAAAATTGTATTGAATAATAAAGATATTATGGAAAGTGTAATATGATTGGTGTGGTAAGGCCACTAATTTATAATAAAAGATTATCACTTTATAGAAATTGCTTCATAGAACCTATAATAGCTTCACTGATAAATAAAAATTATGTTTCATTCTTTATAAATTTGATTCATAATCAATATATATACACTTATTAGAGAACCCATCAATATTCTTATCTTTTTATACAAATATTTTAAAATATGTGAGGGATTATTGGAAAATTTGAGATATTTCAAAAGATTTTTTATAGTTTTAATCATTATCCTTGGAGAAATGTTATATTTTCTTAATAATTATGTGATTGTTAAATACTATTACTTAGCTACTATTATTGAAAATATATATTCACTTTAGGTAATTATCATTATTTTTAAATCTGAATTAACCTGATCGATTTAATAGATTAGACTGGCACTTAAGTGCAAAAACAAATCGGACATATCCATAAACTTGAATTAGATAAAAATCCAAATTAACTAACCTAAAACTAATAAAAAATTGGCTTGAACTAGTGTTTTGTTTAATCCGTTAACCTATTTTGTTTTTTTTAATTTTTTTTCAAATTTAGACTTGAACTTAATGTGGACTAAGTTCAAGCCAAAGTCCAAATCAAAAAATAAATTAAAAAAAAAAATCCTAAGGACTAAAAAAAGAACAATACTTGTGTGATTGTAATTGAAACTAGAAATAAAATTTTTGTTATTAACCTTTTATTTTAATTAAAATTGTGTTGGATCATTTGTTGTATTTTAGAAATGCACTTGTATTAGTTAAATAGATTTAATTTTTCTATATTTTTATATGTATATACATATTATATGATTTATAAACATAAAAAATATGTTAATCAATTTAGTCATCCAATTTGACCAATTAAACTGATCTAACCTTAATCTAATTATTTTGCAGAGACAATAATTAGAATAAATTTTAAAGCATTGATAATTATAATCTAATCTAATTGTCATAATCATAAATTCTAACTGTTACAAAATATTATCTTTATTATTTTAAAAATATTTTAATTTCTTTTAAATCCCTTTCTTCTTTATGAATTCGTATTTCTTATAAATCATTTCACATAACCAAACAAAAAAAAATTGGGTCTCTTCTCACTCTTACACTCCATAAAATATTCTCCGTCCTTATTGGATGTTATTGTATTTTGTTATTTTTGTTTCTAAATTGTAGGTACACACAATTCAAAAGATTTATTGAATCTTAAGAAATTACCATACATAAAATTTTTGCACATTGAAAATAGAAATAATTATTAAACACAGTGTTAGTATCAATAACACACTCATACTAGTTTCTGCCTACAGTCCTTGAGATAAACAATCATATATCTACAAGATCACACTATTGTAAAGGGGTGCTATCAATACATCATGCGTGATACATGCATAATTTTATCTACTTCACAAGGATTTTTGTGAGGTATATATCTAGGACATGCACATCAAATAACATTTTAATGAAGGAATGGATTCAATAAATCATTCCAATAAAGACAACCCGATGCCTAACTATTGCAACATCTCACGCATTTCACCTGCCAACATTGTGATGTCAACTTTTGGGTGTCAAAATCATAGGCTCCTATATAGCTAGGGTTTCAACAAAACTATTTACCTGCATTATCATCACGTACGTCCTTGTAGCCTGTAAATAAATTGGAGAATAATTGGATAGATCAAAAGGCACGTAATGTTGAGTTAAAAGTGATAAAGATTTTTATTTTTTTGAGAAAAAAATGAAAATATTGCCGGCAAGATATTATTACATCTAAGGATAAATTTGTGTGGATGTCCTTGGAGGAACCAGAAGCCCACTTATCACATATCTTAAAAAATCATAAAATTCTTCTTGCACTGACTCCATGATTTATGGAAAACATTATTTTACGTTTGAAATAGATTATATCATTATTTAGATCCACATGATGGGTGGAAAATCTCAATTGAAAATTACAAGAACTTTCCCACAATTTGGAAACAAAGTTTAGAAATAAATCCTTTGGATTTTCAAAATTTGGTAAAAGTTAATATCTAGAAATACTTAGAATTAAGGTTCTCTTTTGGAATGAGCCATAGCATTAAACGATGTTGGTGGTGACTGTGAACCACTAACAAGAACACTCGACGCATATTCATTCCCGTGCGTATTGCTTGTTGGCACAGAGATCATATGGTGTTATCACTAATCATTCCAAAATGGACTGACTAAAAGTTTCTGTCAGAATTCAGAACTCGCATGCATATATATATATATATATATATATATATATATATATATATATATATATATATATATATATATATATATATATATATATATATATATCTTCACACATGTATATATTGCCAAATAATTATTTTATCCTATAAATATCTGTATTTAGAATATAAAAAAAAATATGATGTAAGTACTTACTAAGTTATATGAGCTTTTACAAGATTTGTAAAAAATATAGGAATAATAGTTGGAATTACGATTAATGAGAAAGAATCTCCACATATGTTATCCTATGATGTTAAATTGCTTGTTGGACATATTCTCGTAGATTTTGGGATTTTTCACTTTTAAGTTGTTTAAGTGTTGTATAATACTGCATTTTCGGTGGGAACCTTCGTAAGCATTATTATTATTATTTGTTTGCGACGCTTGTGTGTTTGGAGAGGCTGATTTTTCCTGCAAACAGATAGACATGATATTTATTGGGAAAAGGAAACTTTCAACATGTTTACGTTTTTGTGCACTGTAATACAGATCTAGGACAAAACGAAACATTTTATCCAATGTACATTTGAAATAAAATGTGTACTTTGCTTTCCCTTTTGTGTGTTTTCCGTTTTCTCATTCAGCTATTGATTTCCGAGAATTATACCATAACGAAAGATGGCCTGCAAGCCACCTGTTGAAATAAATGAAGAGAAAAGTGTGTTTGTGTGTATATCGGCCTGTCCTTCTCAGCTATGACTTCTTAGAAGGGTCAAGTTCCTTGGACAAGCCAAAAATGTGGCTGGTGATCTTTGATATGTAACCATGGGTTTCACTAGATGCGTTGGATGAGATTTCCGGCGTTGTGGGATAAACAACCCAAGCCCTTAGCTTCTGATCCTTTCATGATTCTCAGCCTCTTGCAGGAGCATATGAACATACTGCAATTATAAGCATACAAACAGCTCAATAAGATGGAGATCTTAAGATAGATTAGAGGATATCACGATAGAGATCTAGAGAAGAAGAACTTACTCCCAGGGAACATCTCCAACAAGCATCCAGTCACCATCTTTGTCTTCATAAGTGGGAACATATCGAGACCCATTGTAGCCTTCCCTTTCTGAGTATTCACCAAATGTAGAACACTGCTTGAACATATTCTCCAATGCCTCGAGGAGTTCGGAGTAACTCTTGTAAGCCTTTAGATCTATTTTCCTCAAGTAAGGTGCTCCTGCCATGCTCACTTTCATGTACATTGTACCCTCCTCGATATGACTCTTCTTTTCCTGCTGCAAACTATTCTTCCTGTACGATCTGATTGGTGGCCATCCCACCACTTGTGCTCTGCATGTTTCCATAGATAATAGATCAGAAATATATTCCTGAAAATATTGATAAAAAAGAAAATGATGCACACTCATTTGCACAATTCTGAACAGGTGGAGCTAACGAATGGTTGGTTTGGTTGAGGTCAAATTCTGCCAATTGTGCAGTGAGCGATAGTTTCGAGAGAAAATGAGCTAATATTGTTTTACTCAATAGATCACTTACTTTGAAGGTGGGGCATTGTCTTGGTCATCTCTTGTGGCACCAAAACCATTAGAATTGCACTTGCTTATGGCGGAATCTTCCTTAGTGGTTTCCGGTGAAGATCTTTTGTTGCTTCTTCTAACAGTACTAGAATAACTGCATGAACCTTTCTCTGGTTTATCGCTGCCTGGCAATCCCAATCTCAGCTCTGTGGCCGTTAGATTCAAATCACCTTCATACTTCACCATTGAGCTCTCCATTTCTTGCTTGGCAGCTGCTTTCCCTCACATCAACTTCTTCCTATATTAATTATGATATCTGCTTCAATTAATCCAAGTATTCTTCGAGTCTGATTTCTGATGAGAGCAAAAGTCTTTGGGAGAAAGATGTAAATGAAAGAGTTTGGAAGACGTGGCCAGAACAAATCAATTTTATAGGAATGGTAGTGAGGGACAGACAATATCTAGGTCACTTATTCTCATGGTGTTTAGACATAGCAAGCACACCATCTTCTACCACACGCACTAATCACGGGCCAATGAGATTTTGAAAAGCTAGGGATTTCGTGAGGCAGCGGGTGGGCGAGGTGTGGAGTTACAGATATGGTTGCCGGTAATGTTGGGGACATGAAAGAGTGGACGGTGGAAGCCAGAGGGGACAAAGGAGGAACAAGCACAGCCAATGGTGTAGAGGACCGTGGACCACCAATGAACGGCTGGGATTCCGGGTTCTGAGATTTGAAGAGTGAACCAGAAAAGATTCCTGAATCATATTTTTAGTTTCTGCAACTTTTATAAATATTGTTTATCTAAATACAGGAGAATTTATAGTATATTATTAATACTTATTTAATTTAGTTGCATATTAAATTAATAATCTTTTAGAATACATCATACAATATATCAATAATTAAATTTAATAATATATTAAAAGTACCAGTGTATCAGTGCTACTTTGCATTCTCCATTCTTTGCGGGAATTGATTGGAAATGGTAGGAAGGAACAATGCCATGTGAGGGGAAGCGGGTCCCACGTGGTTGTTGATTGGATGGGCAATTTGTGGCATGATCATGTGGTTGGATGCTATCACTGACAGAAGCTTCACCTTGGTCGTCCATTGGTTTGTGGTCTGCGTACATCACATGTGGGATTGCATGTGCCATGCTCGCTATATTCCATTTTATCTTTCTCCATTTTCACTATTATGAAGCTTCACATATTCCATGTCCTTCAAGCGCATTTAAGTCAAATGACTTCAAATAAGCAACTTGTTTGAATTAACGAGTAGGGATTTCAAATGCATGCATGCACGATAGAAGTTAGGTAAGTGTTAGAAATGGCCAGGAAGACTAGCCAACAGTGGAACGAGAGGTGCATCACAACACGACTGAGACACGGTTTGTGAATTGTGATAACAAAACCAGGGGCCATTCTTCATTCTTTTCTGAAACCCAATTCACTTGTTTTTGGAAGGAGAAGGACCATAGAAACAGAAGGGCCATCCAGCAAATGATTAATTAATTAAGAACACTGATATTGGTTCTATGGTTTGCTACAGCTGCATGCCATCTCTAGTTCTCTGTCACTGATCCATTATTTTGATCCCAACGCAACCTTGGGATCCAGTCTTCTTTTCTTTGATTGCTAAGGCTACGTAACAATAGAAGAAACATCTCGAGTAAGAATTCAAATTGTGAATCGCGTCACACGTACTTTGTCATTGTAGTATATATTATAAGTGAGGTAAATATTTTGAATGGAATTTGAATCTTATTGATCAGCTGGAGTTTTAAATTCATCAATCCATAGTTTTACAGACAGAACTGATTCAAAAGTTATAGATATACAACGCAAGCTAGAGTAACTTGTATAGAAGTTATTGTCGCAATAATTTCTGTAATTACACATAATTATTTTGACCTTTTTCTCCTTTTCTTTCTCGAAGAGTTAAGTAGTAAGCTATGCATAATTAATTGATCCCTGCGAAATGATGAAAAAGAATGAGAATTAGGTCATTGGCAGGATCAGCAGCGGCAAGCTAGGGAGCATCTTAGAGTACACGCGTGTGATGTTGATGGTGAAATAAAAGCGGGGCTTGAACCACACGTGAGTGGTTACATGTCAAAAGAGGGGGACCCCACTCCCAGCTTTGCTTCCTTCCTTGTTCCCTTTGATGCCTGCCACTGTATCCATTTGTGATGGATTGTTTAGGCCATCGAATATGGACCTCATGTCAACTGTCGGTTTAAATCACAGGATGATAAACATAGGGTACTCAAATAGGGAAAGAAATATTTAGTAATAACTAATAAAATATTAACATCAAGTGGAACATAATAATCGGGACATAATAAATCATAAAAGAGGAATCTACAAATTAATGAAACTATAGTGAAAACAAAGCCCGACAATAAGTTTCCAATATTAGCTTTTCATTATATAAAAAATCAGTATATATATGGAGTGCTTTTACATAAAGGTAAATGAAAATCCTATCAACATAAAAGAGAAATGACGAAGAACTGACTTCGCACACTTTGATTCTAAAACATAGAGACATCCTAAAACATGATAGTTTTTACACAATTCATCAAGTGTAGCAGAAAATATCCACTTTATAAACTGCAAAACCCACAAACATAAGTGTATAAAATACCCATAACATTACACAAAACACCCATGGGTATATATGTATAAACAACCATTTCTTTGCACATAACGTCCAAAGGGACATAACTAAATACTCACATCAAGCAAAGAAATACCCACATCAAATTAATATAAAAGTACATATAAAGACATGTACAAGCATCACACTTCCACATTTTCCCAACTGATGCTTTTAGTGTACCAAAAAAAGTTCACAGAAATTCAAATATGGGTCTTGAAAGTGCTTTAGTGAACAAATCAACAAGTTGGTTGTCCATACTACAATAAAAATGACTAATCTCTTCTTTTTTTCTAGCATCACAAACAAAGGAATACTATTATTCATGTGCTTCGTCCTACTACAATTAATAGGCTTTTTCATCATAGAGATTGTGACTTGTTGTCACAATAAATTATAGTTGGTTCATTTTGTTGATGCCTTAAATCCTTTAAAATTTTCTAAGCCAAATGGCTTGATTGACATCATTAAAGGCTAAAATAAATTTTGCTTCAACAATAAATTATGCAACAATACTTTGTTTCTTTGAGTTTCATGAGAACACAGTAGAGCTAAAAGAGAAACATATCTAAATATGCTCTTCATATCATTAGCAGAACTCGCCTAATTGCTATCAACATAACTAACTAAATCATAACATTCATTAGGCTAATACTATACACTATAGTTAGAAGTGCCTTTAATGTATCTAAGAACCTTTTAACAACTCCAAAATGAGCTTAACTTGAGGCATGCCAAAATCTAGATAACATACTTGTAGCATACATCAAATTTGGCCTTATTGTAGTCAAATACAACAAATTGCCAATTAAAGATCTATATCTCACTTTATCAACTCTTTCATAGCCATTATCTTTAGATAACTTCACATTCATTGGAAGAAGAGTGGGATCCAACTTACAATGATCCATTTTCAATTTCTTTAGCATATTTCTTTTGAGAAAAGAAAATTCCATTCTTTGTCAATAGACTTCCACCTCCAGAAAATAGTTCATCATGCCAACATTAGTTATCTTAAATATTTTTCTCATTTGTTTCTTGAAAGCATCAATGAGTTTTGCATTACTATTAATTATCAATAAATCATTAACATATAAAGAAAGAATGATAACATCAAAATTATCAAACATTTTAACATAGAGTTGGGCTCACTTATGCTTCTTTGAAGTTATTTTCAAAGAAATAAGAATCAATTTTGCTATATCAAGCCTTTAGAACTCGTTTTTAGCCATACAATGCCTTCTTCAACTTGTAAACATGATCTTCTTTTTCATTCTTTATGAACCTTTTAGGCTAGTCAACATAAATTTCTTTTTCAAGAATGCTATTTAGGAAGGTAGATTTAACATCAAGTTGAAAAATAAGTCACTGCTTTTAAGCAGCCAAAGCTATGAAAGTATCATATCTAGCCACAAGAGCAAATGTTTTAATGTATTCCATAATAGCTTCTTATGCGTAGCCCTTAAGGTTATAAAATGGGTTGCAACCCACCGATCCGTAACCTATTATGGATTTTTGCGAGTTTGAACTCTAAAAATGAAGTCCATTTTCAAACATGGGTAATATAGACTAGCTCATTAGGGACTCAACTCGTAACAAACTAACCTATATTTGCAAAGTCCACAGACTTTTAGTTAAAATTCACAAATTAACCTATATCTGTCATCGGTTTTAAAAAGTTTAAACTCCTTAAAATTAAATCTATTTTGGACAAGGTAATATAAATCGATCCATCATGGATCCGACTTGTATTTATATGGACTGACCCATTTGATAGGCCTAATAGCCCTATCCATTAATCTACCTTAAGCTTATTGATTAAACCATCAAAATTAAGCTTGGTTTTGTAAACCTCACTTCACTTTAATAACTTTTCTATGAGAAAGCTTTTCAACTAAATCCAAAGTCCCATTCTTTTTAATTATTTTTATCTCCTCCTACATAGCTAACATCTATTTATCATGTTTTGAAGCTTCATAAAAAATTTTGGGTTCCATGATAACTATGCAACATCTTTCTTCAAAAAGTAATTAATTTAGACTTTTTGACAAGAAATTCAAAAGAGGAAAAAGAATAAGGATCCTTTGGAGAAGAAGGACCTGAGCTAGATGAGCCTAAATATGGAATAATAGCATTAGAATCAGATCTAAGCTAGAATCATTATCAACATCATCATTGACATTTTCTTATTAAGTTGGTTAAGAAATTTGAAGTTAAGAAGTGAAAAATGGCTTTTGGTCCACCTTTAACTCCTCCTAATTCCATAAAGTTGCTTCATTAAACTTCACATCACACTTAAATGATAAATTTTTTAGTTTTCAAATTGAAAATGTTGTACCTTTTTTATTAGTTACTATAGTTAAGAAGGATGCCTCTTTCAGTCTATTCTTTAAACTTATGCTCTTTTAAATAGGTATGTGAATATAACATAGGAAACCAAACACTCTTAAGTGCTTGATAGAAGGTTGGTGGCTACTCCATGCCTCTAAAAGAATTTTTCCTCAAGAATTTTTCCTCTAAAAAATCATGTTGGCAACCTATTCAACAAATAAACATTAGTATAAACAGCTTCAATCCAAAAATTTGTTAGGCATTTTCTTCTCAAGCAATATGTTGTGGACTATTTCAATAACAATTTTATTTCTTATTTCAAGGAATCCATTTTGCTCAAGAGTGTAAGCAACAACTAATTAATGATGCCCCCGTTCAGCTTTATAAAATTACTCAAATACAACAGAAGTGTATTCTTTGCCTTTATCTAATATGAGATTTTTTATTTTGCAATCATTTTAAGTTTCTATTATAGCCTTGAAAATTTTGAAATCATCAAATACATTAGATTTTTGTGGAAATAATACACCCATGTCATCCTAATAATATCATTGATAAACAAGAGAAAATATTTGTTTTGGTTGGGTGTTTATGTCTTCATAGGATCACATAGATCAATATGCACCAACTTTAGTTTTCCTTAGCCTTCCATGCTTTGCCAATAGGAAAATATCGCCTATACATCTTTTAAGTTGACAACAATCATATACATCATCATAAACATGAATGGAAGTCAAATTCAATATCATTTCTTTATCATGCATACCCTTTAA